>JAQBSW010010484.1:0-24045 GCA_029291075.1 Eudiplozoon nipponicum | reverse complement strand
AAGGCAATTCATTCAGTAGACCGGTTTCATCCTTATTTGGAAGTCATCATGTACTGGCTAGAATTTGACGAGGACAGAACTCGAACCTGTGCACGTCTGCTTCGAAATCTGGTGCTCTATCCACTAAGCCATCCTGCCCCACACTACACTACACACAATTTTCAGTTAAATACTAACTTGCCACTGCCTATCTTCCATTACAAAACAGACCAAGGAAAAAACCTGATCACTTGACGAATAATCTATTCTCCATAATATGATATTTAGTATATACCTACAATTTATATATATAATGTTCTATTGAAATTGAACTAAATCGTTTTCATAATAGCAAATATTACATTAACTGCCCAATCATGCATCAGCAATAAAATACAATTAAAACTTGCAATAAGAATGGTATAATTAAATAGGGTTAATTACATTTCCATATAGTTAACGAATACGTCGATGTCTCCATTTTGTAGTTTCATTGCCATAATGCATACAAAAGATGAAGTATTAAAAGAATAAATGAGGAGGAAAAAGTAGGTTGTCAATTTTATGATATTTTATGGGACAACTTATGTAATTAATTAACAGATAAAATCTTCTTTACTGCGAAAATAGTCTACAAATTAATCAGGATAAACGAAGGACGAAACAATTTTTTTGCAGAAATTGTGTAATAATTGATAAATGTAGAAAAACCCGAATTGGTATAACATGTTTTTCGACAAAACCGAAAATATGCACCAGTTGTTCATATATATATATATATATATATATATATATATATATATATATATATATATATACTGCAAATTCTAGACATTACTTGAAAAGTTCCTAATAAGGAATTAATTTTCATTGCTACATGGTAGAGTGATTTTGTACTATAATGTGTTTGGAAATAAAATCCTGAGAATATATATATGTATATATATATATATATATATATATATATATATATATATGTAAGTGTGTTGTTTGGTGTGTGTTTTGGTTAACATGATTGTTATTAATTATAAAATTTCATTTGTCACAATTTAACAAATAAGTTAAAAGTAACGGGTGTGCACGGGCAATCATATGTGGTCGTTCCTCTCCCTAACCAAGGAGGTCACCTTTAATAGCGTCATATCACATGGTCAAAATACAATAATTAGCCTTTCGAAAGCGAAGGGTAAATTTCTATTCCGTCGCTGTGATTTTGCATAATAGATGGATTCAAACATTTACGCTAATATTTAGATGAAATATTAACAGTTGTAGACACTTATCCGTACACGACGGTCACCTATCTATTAAAAAATTAGTAGTTTTTTTGAAATTAGCCAGTTATAAGTTCGAATGAAGCGGGTTTAGTGTAATTCCACATTTAATTTATTAGTTTCGCATTATTATTTATGATGAGCTGTGGACTGATTATTGATACCAACATTTTCCCATTGAAAAGAGAAACTGGGAACAATTTCGTGTTAGTAAGAAATATGGAACAAGGAATTATGAAGATTTAATATCGGCATTAATCTATTTATTCGAGATAATTCATATATTAATCATTTAATAGACTGAAATTGATATTCGTTATAATTATGATAACGGTTAAATTACAGCACAAATTCGATCCTAAACAAGTTAAGTTTAGATGTAATAAGTCGTAAGTTAATGCACAGAAATTCTCGGACTCAAACATAAAAATTAGATGTACCAGGTCTAGCTGGTATTACATTTAGAAGTCTCTTATTTTTGTGTGCGGTCATAAATGATTTTGTAGCTTTAGTGTCTAACCTGTTAATTAATCTGATTCAGAATATTTTGCTAACTGACATCGATTCTAGGAAAGAGTGACTGACGAGTATGTGAATTACAAATTTATAGCGTAGATTTAGTTAAATAGAATATTATTTCAAGTATCAAAAATTAAGGATTAGATAAGATAGATATAGAAATAAACTGTTAATTTTGTGGCTATTTGTCGACGATCGGAATAAAACTGGTCAAATTTTGAAATAATACGAAATGGAGCCTTAAACGTCTGAATGATTATTGCAAAGATAAAGAACCAAACAATATGGGATTACCACGTTAATAGCCAAAATGAGTTTACAAAGGATTTGGAAGATGTATTTTATAAACCGATTGTCGATTAGACATGTGATTACAGTTAAATACTGTTTGTTGCGATTAATATAGTAATGGTAACGAGACGTTAAAAACGTTCATGATCAAAATAAAACTCAAAAGTGCAGAAATATCACTAAGGTATCTACCAACAACTTATTTGAGGTCATTTCGAAACAAAACTTTAATGGGAGGTATAGGAGTATCAAGTGTTTGAAAGTTAACGGTATACACATAATTTAAAGTTAACACATTGGTTTTTACTAATATTTATGGCGTAATCTCTTAGATTCCATCTGCTTTGTATGTATCAATCAGTTTTAAGTACATTTGTACTTGTTTAGGGACGCGAATCCCTATATTGTGCTATTTTTTGACAGTATTAAAATCGAGAGATAAACATAAAACAGCATAAATTCCATTCTGCAGCTGTATTTTAATGTAGGTTAACACGAATTTAAGAGAAAAACTATTACCACAAAAAATATCATGTTTGTGTGAAATTATAACACATATTTAGATGAAAAAAACTTTTATTCACTTATAATCTTCATAGGAATCTCGGCAGAGTTTGACTCTATATCGTCCAAAGTTATTATAAAGTAATTAAACTAACCTAAGGTTATTTGGTGTATATTAAGTTTGCTTAACTTCAATCTGTGTAACAATAGAATGGTTTATCGAGTTAACATTATGAGTGAAGTCTGGAATTTCGAAGAGTTCTAGCTTAGGTCCGATTTCATTCAACATTTTTATTGCATCTTTGCAGTATTTGGCCTTAAGTAATCAAATCTAGACATTTTATGGAAATTTGAATGCAGAACTGGATTAATTGAAATTACCTGATCTGCGTTTTGACTAACACAGTTCTTTTTGTTCTAGTAGTTTTTGCTCTTTAAAAAAATATTTCGGCTTCATTTATCGGCATCCTTTTTCAGTTGGTCCATCCTCATTTGTTTTACAGATCAAACTAAGGGCTTGCTTCATTAGATTGACCTGTTGAACTAGTGAGGATGGACCAACTACTAGAACAAGAAACTGTGTTAGTCCAAACTCCGATCAGGTAATTTGAATGCATATTTGTCGATAAATAATATAAAATGTAATACTGATTATCTGATTAGTGAATTAACAAAACGTAGTTTAATTATTCATTTTAAAAACGCGTCAAATACTAGCTGTATGACAGAGTTCAATTAAATAAAATTCAATTATTCATCTGTATATTATATTTATTTAGAACAGTCTAAAGTAAGAAATAAATGGTTTTGTTTGGATTTTCCGTTATAAAACCTCCGCTGAGCGACAATTTAAACCGCGCCATTGTTGCGCATAAATAAAGAGAAAGATATTTTAAAATGATATACAATTTCAACTTTATATAATTAGTATTAAGCTGATCTTTGAGTTCGAAACTGTAAACTGGAGGCCAATATAATAATATAATATAAAAGAAGCTCTACCAAAAGGAGTTGTGAAACTTATTTGTCATTTATGAATATAGGTTTCATATTTTTACATTCAAATAGTATTTACATGGAAGATAAATCAGCTGCAAATGAATTTCTTATACTTAGAATAGTGAACAACTGATAATTTGGACCACATAAGTAAGAATCATGGAACAGGGACTAGAATCAGCTAGTCTTGGGTTAACCTGCCTTATTTTTGGAAAGGTCTGCAGGTAAACTACTATTCTAAAAGATATGTAAAGCAAATAAAATCATTCAGTAAATGAGTTGATACAAAGGTCGCTCGATATGATTCCGCTTATTTTGTTGTTTACAGAATAGTAAAAAATATGAATGAACAGTCTTGTGAAGTTTGGCTTTCACAAAAGGTTTGCCTTGATTAGCGAACGAATTCGGCAATCGATGAATGCGCATATGGTGTTATATTTCATATGAGAAATTTATTTTCCTTTCAGTTACGTTTATCCTACAATGACCTATTTCCTATTCAATCTTTTGGATTTTATCTGAGCAAAAATGGGATCCTTCAATTTGAGCAGTACTTTTGCATGGCTAAAAAATTTTGTGTTGTAATATTAATCTGTTTTCATGTCTTTATTTATGTGTACGTTTGTTTGTATATATGAATGAATGTATGCAGAAATGGATGTATCTATGTATTTACAAATGCGCTGTATTTGAATGTCAGCATCAAACCAAACAGTGCTTAACTGTTATCTTCGTAGAGTGAGAACATATTTGTGAGCCTAATCATGGACCCGAAATATTTGAAAAAATATCCAAATAAATATTCGTCGAATTGGTAATAAATACTACACATAAAATTAAATAAAACATTTAATTAAAGAATAAACATTTGTTGAATAATCCTTCAAACAGACTGCAATAATTACGTTTGACTAGCATTCAGAATAATATTAATTTCGATGCAAAAGAAGTCGCGTAATTATATAATCTCTTTAAAGTAAGCCTTAGATTCTTCTAAGATTTAAACAAAAACTATTAGCCGATAAAATGCAATTAATTTACATTTTTCATGCAAAACTCTCACTAAAAAGCAGCAAACAGCGGGGCTTCACTCAATATTAGATCTTTTTAAATGTGCGCAGAAGGCACACGAATTATTGGATTTTTCTGGCAATATGCGCATGACGCCAGTCATATGATAAAACAACAACTGGTAATATTTTGGAAAAATCAATGATCGCTAAGAAATTTCCTAAAGCCAAAAGTAAATAAACGCAAGCCTGGTTTAACCAAGTAGTACAATATTCCCCTAATGCTTATACAGAAATTTAATTTTCAAAATGGTTCGAGAAAATATTAGTTAGTTTATGGCATTTCGATTGAATTTTTCTGTATCAATTAGTGGTATTTCGAATTGCAATCTGCACGTATTTGTTTCGCCGAGTCTCAAGGTTAATAGAGGTAAGCCGAAGTTACCAGGCTGTGAAATGCACGGTTTTTGAAGTAAAATCTGTGGGAATATATCATATTCTAAAGGTGAAAACTTCACCTGAATAAACTATTCAGGCTACTGCGAGAATTTAGTAATATTATGCAACAACCTAGAATAGGAAAATAGTTGATTCGATCCGAAACCTAGCATACGTTTTATTAGACAACTGTATTAAATCGAATTCGATAGAAACACTTAACAAGAATTTCTTCCACAAGTCTTGAGCGTAGTGTCTGTTTCCAATGATTCATCACCGGTAAGCACAAAATGCATGCATGCTTGAGGTAACACTCTTTCTTCATGCTAACTTTAGCTTATCCCTCTGATCTTATTTAAACAAACCTGCTACCAGGTATGCCACATCAATTAAATAATTGTACGCATAGAAGTTCTACACAATCAAGAATCAATGACTGTAATATGATCATTGAATGACTGTGTTTATCGGAATAATTTGATAACTGATGCTGATAGTGTACAGTGTGTAAGGCTTTGGCAAAGTGGATGTCCAGAATAAATATCGCTTTCAATTTTGGTAGTGTACCTTACATGTTTGTTACATTTTATCTTTGGTGAGTTGGCCATGAAGCCGCAACAATGAAGTCTATATGAGGTTAAATGTACTATTCTTAAAGCAAATACGTATAGTGTGTCTACATCATAGTGCTAGGTCCTACTGAAAGGTTCCGTAGTAAGCAAACAATTCATGATTAAGGTCAATTGAGGATTTTAATACTTAATTTGGAACGCATTCTTTGTCCTACATGTCCAACCTATTGAATATAATGCAGGAATGACGTTATGAATGTAACCCATATGGAAAAATCTCTAGACTATAAATTTACTGATGTATAATCTATTGGCAGAAAACTTAGTTTATGCGCATTAGAGGTAATATACATAGTAAGAGATCACGCCTTTTAACAATAAAACTTGAACTGAGAGAGTAATCATAGAACGGTTTGGCAAAATACTGTCTAATCCAAGTTTTTAACTTTAATTTGTACATGCATTTACCCTTTTGCCTTGAAAAATGTATTCTCGATAGGTTTGCTTGTGATATTCTATTATTCGTAACCCTTTCGGCAATATTTTTTTTCATATTTATAGTTTGACCTTCCCGACATTCTTTAAAAATTACAGCTCATCTTAATGGGGATACTAATTAGCCGTAACTTTATTTATAATTTGAATCTGATTAAATGATTTAATTCTCTAAGTAACTTTAACTCTAAACCTATGAATTCTTTATTTTAACGAGTTTAGTTATGCTCTGTACAACCTATTAATACAAAATTTAATATAACATTGCCACTGGGCTTTAAAATTGAATACATGCGATTGATTTACAACCTACACATCAATTCATTTCCATATAATCTATCGTACCCAGTACAATATTACGAAATCGGAAATTGAAAGTAAGGTCCAAATATCGCTCTTAGTGAAGTACAACTCAACTACAAATATTGGCATTAATATATATTTAAAAATAATTAGTGAACTAGTGCAGCGATATAATGCATAGGTAACCGATGTGATTAGCTTTGTAACGAAATATTTAACCGAAAAAGGATACTAAGTTGTTTCCATTGAACAGTGATAATGGGAACAATCTTTTGTTAACGAAAACAAAGATCGAATAATAGTGCAAAAACCAGAATTTGTCAGTGCAGTGAAACTACCATGGTGTTTTCCAAATCTCATGTAAAACGGGGATGAACTACGCTTCTTTATCTTTTTCAACATTTTGGACTTATATTAATTATATTGACTGAAATTCCATATAAAGTGACGTTTTCGTTTTGCCATACCTCTAACAAAGCCAGTTGAAACAATTCAGCGAAAGCGCTACTGTGTAATTTTAAATGTTTTTTACAAATTCATAGGGGGTAATAAATGTTTCAGGTATCTGAAGAAAACCTTTCCTACAAGCATTGTCGATATATATATATATATATATATATATATATATATATATATATAATAGCGAATCTACCGTCGGTCACACTTACATCGCAATTCTAAATTCTACGGTAATCATGAGTGTACGACAGAAATCTGACTAACGTATTTCAAAACACTGTTTATATTGAAGGGGATTAAAATTAGATAGGCGAAACCCACTCCTGGGAGACTAACAAAGAGTATCTGATTAGAGATTTTGGCTGCTCAATTTTTATTCCGTCACGAACAAGGATTTTTTCTAGCTTTCCAGACATGTATTAAGTTTATATAATTACATAACCATTTATTGCACGGGAAGTGATAGTAATTAAATACTGTTTGTTGCGGAGAACTAATATATATGCAAGTATGTATTAGTTGTTGCGAACCTAGGAACAAATTAGTTCAGTTGTGACCAGAAGGATAAACCAAAGGCAGCATTAACGGAAAGTATAATCTCATGCACATACCAAATATATAGTGGCTAAAGGGCGTAATACCGGCTCCTACTGATGAGTCGCCAGTAAGCACGAAACGAATGTTCATGAGATTGTACTTTCCGTTCATGCTGCCTTTGGTTTATCCTTCTGCTCACAACTGAACTATTTTGTTACTAGGTTCGCAAAACCTAATACATACTTGCATATATATTAGTTCTTCGCAACAAACAGTATTTAGCTGTAATATATTGAATTGAATGATGTCATGCTTACCGCGAAATGTGATAACTGATATCGATCAAGGCCAGAGTGTATGGATTTACTGGAGTAACAGGTGTTCAGAAATTGTTGTAATTCTCAATTTCGATGAACTAAAGCATAAATTTTTATCAATCATATTGATACCATGTTCCAACTCGGAAACCATAGTGTTAGTACCATGTACCTTTTCGGTACAATAATGTTGGTATCGGTTACTAACACAATAGCCATAGTGTTAGTATCCTTTAAAGACTTGGTATATGTTCATATAGTGTGAGTTAGCGTTGAAGTCACAATGTCGAGACTTTATATAATTTTAGCTTTACAACTGCAGGTTTACACATTCGTCTAGGAGATTGTACCGTCCTATTTTCCCACATTCCTCACCCAAAGATATAGTGGTTAAAGGGCATAATCAGCAATCATTTCTACCACGTTCTACATGCAATTCAATATTACTTAAGTCACACACAACAAATTTTGAATGTAAATGTTGTAATGACCAAGAATAAACAAAAAAAAGGAAAAAACGCACACTTACTTAAAAGGACTGAACTTCGTAAGAAGTGTCAAATTTTAAGGGAAATGCGCAGTTAGCCTGTGCAATAGACTACACCGAACAACCGGTGCAAAAAGCCAAATACTCCAATAAACTGCCTTCAAATCAAGGCATGTATAATTAACGCAAACTAAGTTGCACAAGCACACACATGAAATTTCTCAGAAACAAGCTACTGTTCCTATTGCCGAATGAGTCATAATGGCTGTTATTTTATACCTGAAATACTTTATGAGACAACAACTTATATCAATCTAGGCAACAAAATCTTGAAAATAAATTTACAATTGATCAACGCTGTGCGAATGGTTAATTAAAGAAAGCTACGAGGTGTTAAAAAAGGTACTAAAAATAAAATTTCGTTAAAATAAAACTAATCATAATTTGTAGTTCGATCTAAGGATTTCATAAATATATAGCTTGACGAATATATTGATTTAATTTTTGTATAAATATAGTCACAGGTAATAAGACAGTTAATGAACTCTTCAAAAACTAGATTATCGTTAGTTAAAAAATCCCTACGTGCACGAATTTGACTAATTACTATAACTAATGTCGCAGTAATACGCATATGTATTGCCGAATTATGTTTTGGATGTTTCGAAAAGTACAGTATTTTTAGCTAAAATACAAGCCGATTTCTTTGATCAGGATAATCATTATATAACGCCTATTTTTAATTTTAATATTCCTGAAGAGTTTTCAAAGATACGCGGTATTTATTACAAGTTTTTCCTCTTGCGAATAGGCACATCGTACATTTCCCTTTCTCACTTACAAAATAAAAACTGGCGCAGATTTCCGCAATATTTTTTATTATTTTTGGTTCAGCTATTTTATAATTATAAATGAATGTTTATCAATATTTTTTATTTTGAAGCATCACATTAGTATAAGGCAGTATTAAACTTGGATAATAAATTTATGCCTAATACTACCTTGGCTTTTAAAGAGGATGTAACTTCTTAAAAATTTATTGGATGATTTAAGAAAGTAGCGACTAATCAGGTACGCCATGCAAAATAGATATTTGTTGTTATCACAAAGCGTTTGCTAATCATATATACAAACGATAATCTGTCTGCAATCGAGCAAACCAATATTGTTCATTCATATACACGCAAACGCTGATTAGCATTAAATTTGCGTAGGACATTTCAATTACCAAACACAATTATGAAAGGGAGGATATTGCCGAATTAGCCGAACCCAATTGTCACCAAAATCATACTCCCAACCGGCGGACTTCAAAGAAAAGCATAAAAAGGAACTACATATTTCACAGCAGTCAGATGCAGCGTATTTTCTACGAGGTTAAATATACAAAATACATTTTAAGATGAATTGAATATAAATTTCTGAATTGTTTGAATAGTTGTATGCAACCGCCAGTTCTTTTCATCTCCATCAAGTGAAAAATATTTTTAATGGTCTAATTAACCATAACAGCAGTATATTCAGTGGAAGTTCTACTTGAAGTGATAGAATTTTTTTCGTAATTTCGTTATTCACAATCGAAATATATTCATAGTAGATATTTGCACAGTCTCTGACGGTCGCAAATCTGCACTCTAAGAGGGCGGACGGACCGGTAAAATTTTGTCAAATTCAGTAATAGTCGTTTGTTAGGAAAAAAGCTATACTTGTCCTGGCGTTCGTGCAAACGCTTTTGACGTGCGAAAGTTCTGAGAAACAAGCCAAATTTAACCACATTTTGAGAACGCCGAACCGCTTATAAAAGTAATTAAATTGAAGCTCGGTGAGATAAAATGTCTTTAATGCCGAAAACATCTTCGCCGTCAAACATTATTTCTTTTTTTAACGATATATACTCTAGCTGATGATGGGTTTTTAATGCGATTCTGTATTTTCCGTTAGATCCGGTTTTACACATTTACCTAGTTAGTTTATATTCCTTCCCATGGATAGGTTATATTTCGATCAACCCATTCGACTGACTTTGTTACAATTCGCGCTCCCGTGTCAATTTTAACTGGTTAGCTTATATCAGCAAATCATGGACGAGTCTTTATATGCATCATTCCCGTATAATATAAATGTCGTATCTAATAGGAAAGCTTGTCAATATGGAACCAAGTAAGAATACCAATGATGAGGACCGTAGAAATTCAATGCAAGTTAATAAGTGCGATTGGCGGTTGTTTTCTGTGTTGCACAAATGATTAAATAAGACTAAAATTGGTGATTATTTCAGGTTCAGACATTTTATTTAAAGTAAAATAACTCCTAATGATAATATAATATCCCTAAACGCTACTCATCATAAGATGTTTAAAATACATTAAAATGTTGCTATAAAATTAGTTACGCAATCTGAGACATGTTTCATCACAGTAGAGAAAACTTCCACTAAGCGTCTTTAATTTTATGGAAATCCTCCTAATCTGGACGCAAACTACATATTTTCTTACAGTTTTGAAATAGTTATTAAATAGGTTAGTTCAGCATGATTACAAATATGTACTTGAAATTTATGTCAAATTAAATTACATTTAAAAAATAATAGCTTGGTAACTGATCTCACCGAAAGATAGAATATACGATCTAGGCCAAAATACAAGGTGTTCAGAATAGTAGTTATTTTTTCTTATGATGGTATTTCTTCTTGCGATAATCTACTTCCTGCTGTCTCATATTTACTAGAAATCCTTGGTACGTTCCGGTTGCATACTTGGCTCTAATTGCTCTGTTGCCAGTATACAGGAAATGCGTATTCATGGGCACCGTCACAATTGAGTCCAACCACCTGATTTTTAATTTCACATTATATACGTATATAAACCACATTTAAAAAATAACGAAATAACCAAGAAAAATGTAAAACAATGTTGCATACAGACCTTAAATACCGGGCAGCTGGCGTAAATTTCAGGTATTTTGGCAATATTTTACATGCGTTTATGATTGTTAAATTTCTGGACCGCTCAGGGCACACGACAAAAACATACGCAAACTCAAGTAATCTAACTTCTATGTAGACAAAATATTCCTGATAAAAATCTGACAAAGTAAAACAGAACATGAAAACTCGTCATTTCTAGAGTAACTAAATGCGACTTCCCTAATAAAGATGGAAAACATCTTTGATTAATAGCTTGGTTGATCCGTACTTTAATGAACCAATCATGTTCCTGAGCACAGTATATTAGAAATAAAAGT
Organism: Eudiplozoon nipponicum; assembly: GCA_029291075.1. Taxonomy (NCBI): domain Eukaryota; kingdom Metazoa; phylum Platyhelminthes; class Monogenea; order Mazocraeidea; family Diplozoidae; genus Eudiplozoon; species Eudiplozoon nipponicum. The sequence goes on along the minus strand of JAQBSW010010484.1, from coordinate 12,618 downwards.
ACATGTTCCACTCACCAACATTTCTTGCCTCAAAGTCAAAGTATCGATAGTTTGAGTTCAGCCCTGTGTCTAATTGGCGTAAATTTCCCAGTGGAAAAGGAGACGCGTTGTCCATCTGTACTCCGTTTGCAGTGTTCGGAATTGTAACGGAGTTATTTGAGCTAAATGGTGCTCCAGACTCACTCTATATACAAATAAATAAGTGAACAAATATAAATTACAATTTTACTCGAAATCTCTCCAGATTTACTGTCTTTCGAGGGTTCTATCCAAGAACTCAAGAAAAAGCAGATTCGGCAAATGCAAGTTATTAACTCGACCGGTTTTCTAAAGTAGGATCTAGCATAATAAGAGTTTATATTAATTGTGATATTTTTACAAGAGTGCAGGTCTAGAGATATAGGGTTTCTGGAAGATAAAATATTGTTTAATGCATTCTATTTAATTCACAAATCTAGAGTACGAATAATAGCTTCATTCAGGCGAGACGAATGTAATGTGTAGATCGCAACCATTAAACGCTTAAAAGCACATAATTTGTGTGGATCCAATTGCCAAGCTCATGTACAATGTGACTCCAAAAAGTAAGTCGTGAAATGAAATCGCTATAATGATCACTAATATTTTAAAATCAAAGTAATAAAAGCATTCAATAGATATGTTACTTTGCTAAATAAATATAAGAACCGCAAACATGAACAATTTAACTAACAAAGATAGGTGAGCCCACCCTAAAGGGATAAACCAATCGCAACAACAAATAAACAAAATGAAACACTACAATAGGCTAAGAAAAATACAAGACAAGGAAATATTGAAAATAGATTTACCGTTTATTTTCATAGTATTGCTTTATTATATGCTTTGGCCTCGCAGTTAACTCTATCCCGAAAAAGTGGACCATTAATAAATTGACTACATCAATTCTGCCAAAAACTATAATAAGAACCCTAGTAATGAGTTAACTAAAGAGGGGAAAAACTTTGATCTGGCGAATGAAATGGCATTTACATCCTTTGTTCAGCACAGTTTATGTCTAGGCTGTATTGGTGTTTATAGCAAGCTCAGAAATCTGATTTATAGAATTAAACAAAATATTACAGAGCGTTTAATGTTAACTCACTGCAGATTTGATCATAAGCTCTGACATGTGAGTGAGTAAAGCCAATTGACACTTTGACTCGCAGAATGCCTTCGATGTAAATCGGTTTTCGTTTCCTCCACAGCCAGTATACACAAACTCGCGACAGACACCAGAAACTGAGTCAAAGAACCATGCTACTTGGTTTTGTTTACAAGAGCCGGAATCACTTGGCAGATGGCAAATAGCTGTTAGAGTAAACGTCAACACATAGCGCAGGCAGGTGCATAAAATATAAACTACTTTTGAAATTATACTTAATTGTTTGGCTGCGAAAAACCAGTATATATGGATAAAGGTATTTCGATCGTGCACCTAATGTCCTGCTAGTTTATTGAGCTTCGGAATAAATCCTATAAAAACAGGTATAATTATCAGAAGAATAAAAAGCAAAAAAAAGTAGTACCTTTAATGCAAATATTTCGTGATAACTTGCAACGCATCAAATGAAGCTGCCCTAAACCCATGGTGCGTGTTAAACAATCGTTGTTGAACGGATCATGGCTGGTTAGCTAAAACGTAAGGTCTTAAGAGATTCCAAATAGGCTCTACTTGAAGAAAAGGCTAACTAAAGAACATAAGTTGGTATGTGTCCTAGAATCGCATCTAGCGTATGGTACGGGTTCTGACTTGTATTACACACGTCGCCTAGAGCTATTAAATTTACACTTAAAATACACGTTTACTGTCTTGATCATTGTGCGTGGACCTGCGTCAACGTTAAAATGGAGTGTTTAAGTAGATTGCCTTATACTCTGAAAGTATACACGCTTGCTAATTTTGACTTTTCCTGTTAAAGCTGGACTCAATCAATTTTCTATGATAGCCATTAGGCAGTAAATGAATTTTGCTTTAGCATATTCGTTATCTATTAAATTCGGACGGACCACTCTATCAGTTCTTGAAAAAATTGTGAAAATATAAGAAATAAAAGCCTTACGTGTCTGATTAAATTTCTTTTTCTTTCGCACATAGGAATGGTATCGTGGATTAAATAGATTCGGTAAAAAATTGAAATTCTTACAAATTATTGCGGAAATTCGTCACCGTATGTGAAAATTTTGCTACGAATGCGGGCATTCAATAGAAGGAATAACAGTTTGCCTATATATAAAAATGGATAGGTAAGTCTGTAATACGTAACAATAACTTCAGGCTTGAAAGTGGTGAAGCGAATCTACAAAATGGTAAATTCATATTATAAATGAAGCAACAAAAGATAAATCCTAAAATATTTTCTTTCGAAATTATACTTCTTTTCCCATGTTAAATTTTGAGCTTATTCGGTAATAGTAATGTAAAGTGAGAAATACATGGTATGTCAAGCATAAATTCATTCCAGAAACATCGTGAAACAACGAAAAAAGTGCACTTTATAAATAATAGTTTTAAGGTCGCCAAAATAATTTATGAATGTTAAATGAGGAAAATGCAAAATATAACGCGAAATAAATAATGTACTTGCGATGAGAAGCATTACTTAACTAAATATAACTGGATTAATGAGACATCCTACTGAAATTTTGTACGCTAGAAAGTCACACTTAATTGTGTATTTAAAATCTTCTGCAATAGTGATCATGGCTTATGAACTCGGCAAGCATTAAACAAACAGTCTTAATCCGCACCCGCTAAATATGAATAAAACATACGGGCATGCATAATCTGTGATCTAGGCCACCCACTGAGTGGATTCTATCGACTCTACAAGATCAACAAAACAACGTTTGCTACTATGTTATTCCCGATTATGGTCACTCCAAGTATCCATTGATAAGCGAAAATTCAGTGCAGCATTCCCACGCATCCGATACCGTGAAATTTGTGTACGAAAATCAGATTACTGGCACATCTTATATGCGCTGCTCCTGGTCTATTGGAATTGCCACCGTAGACTAGCAGGTCGGGTGTGCTTGCACCCAACTCAGACGGTGCCTCAGTCAACACAATCATTAAAAGGTAGAAAAAATAAATTCTGCATTGCTCAAGATCGACTGTTGTGCAACACACGCGACAGTCAGAAAATTTTCGCTGTAACATTTAAAATCAACATCCATAGGCGATTCTATTGGTCATATCTAGTGCAATATCACAGTTAGATGATAGGCCACAATGTTTAAACGGTATTTCAGTGATTAATAATAGTTATTACGCTTTTTGGCGGTAATGTACAATGAGAATCGTCGAAATTGACGCTGTGTGTAATTTCAGATGCACCAATTTTTCTGGGTGTACGATAGAGAACACGATGTAAAAGCGAACACTTGTATGTAAATAAATCTGTCCAGCATGCGCCCAAATAATGTTGTTTCAATGAAAACATGCACTTAATGGCACCAAAATATGAAAAAATGCACACGAGTTATACAATCACATAAAACAAACAATTTCATCATAAACAAATGCAATAATGCACTCTTCCGAAAGAAAGTACAAATTGCAAATAAGTATTACGGTAATAAATATTATTTTTAAATGTTAACAATGAATGGAATTATAGATAAACTCATCTTCTTAAGCTATGTAAAAGACAAGTTATACAGAATTAAATATAAATATCGTAAATTATTATAATTATATATACATATAGATCAGATGGAAATATGGGAAAAGGATTTCATTATATATATATATATATATATATATATATATATATATATATATAATATCAATGTAAATTAAATATATAAGATAGCAATGCAATTCATCGACTAGATTGGTAGTCTATAATTGGCAAAGACCAACAAATACAATAAATTCCATTTGTAGCGGAATAAAATCATCAGTTACTTTTTCCAGAAATTAAAAATATACGTGCAAAATAATGGTAGACGCTGGCAGTAAGCTTAGAGTAACTCAACGTTTCAGAGATAGTCTACACAGGAAGAGTTGAATGCCTAAATAGACATTATTCTATCGACGTAACTTATTGTCTTTGGTTTTTCTTTCGGGTTATATTTTAACTAATCGATACTAGATGCACATTACAAAATACGCCATTACATATATTTTCGTTCAGCCCCATAAACAGTGTCTGACAATCAAGTTTATTCTGTTTTTTTCAGTTTTGAATTTTAAATTTAATTACCGTGACATCGCAACATTACAATTAATCCACACATGTTCGATACTTTCTCTCTCCCATTCACTTAACGTTCTGAGAACTAGATGAGATTATGTGTACCGGGAATTTGAAATTGCTTCAATTGTACTGAGGTAAGGGTTGGTCGGTCATTTTTAGTATATATATATATATATATATATATATAGTTATTGAGTGGGTGTTTGCATGTGCTCCATGCATATGCATATATAGAGTTTATTAACTGAGACCAACTCTTTGTTTAAAACCATTGGTGAGTCGATAAATTTAAATAAATGTGCAAATAAGTCTGTTGAGGATCGTAGTTACCACATTAGTTTAAATCTGCCATTGCGAGTATAGTACTGGTAATGTTTGATTAAAGGCTTGAGGATGGTACCGGAAACTATCGTACCTAAACATAGCCTATCAACGAAGTTAAATCGTACCTCATTTCTAGTAATTAGTATGAACGATATGAGGCCTTCGGAAGAGGGACAGTCCGCACCCAGTCAATAAGAAGACAAACTCGATGCGTACTTGGAAATGGGGATCAATCGGATCTTTGCGATAGTGCAAGCGACAACTCGCGAACGCAAATCGCGGAGATTCAACATATAAAGCTCGCACTGCGCAACCATTCAAGAATTATAAATACACATTTTCCGAAAATATAAATATTTAAAAAAAATAGAACGGTATATAGCGCTTCGAAAACGACCAATTGAAAAAGTCACCAACCATTAGCTAATTTAATAGCTGCTTTTACCGTAGCATAAAAGGTTAAATTAATTTAAAAGTTAAATTAAAGTTAAAAGTTAAAATTAAAAAATGTGACAAAGAGGGAGACAATCTCAAAATTAAGGAAAACTTGATAAAATGAATGACATCTGGTGAAATTATATGATATGTCATAAGATATGTTATGACGTGAAACCATATGATATTACCTGATATGACATGCTATTATATTATATTATATTATATTATATTATATTATATTATATTATATTATATTATATTATATTATATTATATTATATTATATTATATTATATTATATTATATTATATTATATTATATTATATTATATTATATTATATTATATTATATTATATTATATTATATTATATTATATTATATTATATTATATTATATTATATTATATTATATTATATTATATTATATTATATTATATTATATTATATTATATTATATATATATTATATTATATTATATTATATTATATTATATTATATTATATTATATTATATTATATTATATTATATTATATTATATTATATTATATTATATTATATTATATTATATTATATTATATTATATTATATTATATTATATTATATTATATTATATTATATTATATTATATTATATTATATTATATTATATTATATTATATTATATTATATTATATTATATTATATTATATTATATTATATTATATTATATTATATTATATTATATTATATTATATTATATTATATTATATTATATTATATTATATTATATTATATTATATTATATTATATTATATTATATTATATTATATTATATTATATTATATTATATTATATTATATTATATTATATTATAAAATATTATATTATATTATATTATATTATATTATATTATATTATATTATATTATATCATCTTATATTATATTATTTGTTATGATATTATATGATATGATATGATGTATTATATCACATGTTATGATATGATAATATATTATATTATATATTATATTATATAATAATGTATTGTATGATATGATATATTATGTGGTATTTTATGAAACGATATTTATTGAATGGGTATCGTATCGTTCTGTTAGGTATGATACGATATTATATAATTTGTTCTGATATACATCATGCATACAAGAAATCATTGCAATTTAATTTGTCTATTAATTATTTTGTGTGGTATTTCGCAATTAATTAAATTATATCGACCTAACTTGGAAGTAATTGCACATCTTTTCTGTTCTGGTTTTTCTTGTTGCCGCTGTTTCTCTTGATATTTTTATTTTTTTAGTTATTGATTTATTCCTTTTTAATTACATATTTTGCTTGCTTCAAAAAAACTTTCACCAACCCCTATTTTGTTATAAAGAAATATTAAGTACTGCTAGCTATTGTGTAATAAATTTAATGCAAACAAATCTGCTTGATTTTTAAAAATGTTTTGTATAATAGATTTTGCCTTTTGTAAATTCGATCCGTGCTGTGATAATGGATTCATTGTCCAGTCCATGTCTGCTTTCGGATCATTTTCTCTGATCTACCTTTTTCCTGCCTTAATATTGATATTTGGAGTTGATAAAATGCTCCGGACAAAGGATATTCAATTTCAAATGACAAGGCAGGAAACGTTCCTCAGAAATTAAATTATTAAACTTAACAAACGAGCTATGCTATTAAACATGTATTGATGTTTCAGGTGATGGTAACTAGTGTTCCAATCAAATTTACGAGCTCGATTGTAGGTAAGTCATGTGACTGATTATGAATGCAACCGACAACCACATAAATTTATTAAAGATAAGCATAAAGCTCTTAATTATTCAACGTTGTGTGCCCTTTATGACTAGTGTTGAACAATTCGACATAGCACAAACGATACAAATCCCTACGCCAATTCCATTAGCACAGAAGCGGCCAAAATGTACCGCCTGCCTAAAGCACACAATTTTGTTGGAACGAACAACTTTCCGCCACTAAACTTACTTTCTCGAAGTTCAACACTACATAGCACAAACTGGAAAGTGAGTTAAAAACAAGCCTACATTTGTTTTTGACTCTCATGATTTTTTGTTTAGAGTAAAACCTTCAATGACAAGAATAATAATCTTTCAGGATTATAAATCTTTTTGAATACATCACCGTCTAAAAAACTGGGTACTCCCCAAATAAAATTTATCAATGTTAATAACTTTCTATTTTCTGTATTTCAAAATCACTTTAGAAAGCACATGCTTATGCTCACTGACATTTTCAATACAAACTAAATGGTTAATATTTAAATTGTCTATGGAATGAAAATGTGCAGTCTGTATGGGAGTCTACCAGCAATTGTTTATATATTCTGCTTTTTAACATCAAAGATAAAATCTTTAACAGAAAAATACTGACGCACGAATTTGTGGTTTTTTATGTCAACTTGACAAGTAATAATGAAAATGTAAAAATGATACGCTAACTGATTTTAATAATCTAAGCAACTTATTAAGTGAAATTAATAGCACTTAGCCCTCGGTCTAACGCAGTACTCCTTCTCCTTGGAGTATTTATATTGTGACAAGAGAAAACATTTTGAAAAACCAACTTTAGCTGAACATTGCATGTTTGTTTGTGCCTTTGACTTGTTGTTGCCTAATTTAACCAACCAATCTAGCATTATCTTCTGTTGAATTTCTGAATTTAAATTCTAAGGAACCATTTATTAAATTACTGATGAGATATAGCGAAAAGGGGCATTTTTAAAACTGTGTTGATTAATAAATCTTCGATAATAGATTTATTCCTCAATATACAACTACTTTTTCAATTTACATTGCTGATACACAAAATGGTCGAGCATAAAATTATGCACGAAAAGATTAAGCTATTTCAAAAAAGTTACATTTACTTTACTCAAGTGGGAGTTCTGTACGAAATATTTCGCTAAAATTCTGTAGGATAGTTGTAAATAATTTAAATTGAACTGCCTGAATATCTACTTGTCGCACAATTCTATACCAGTATAGAACTAATAACATTGCTTTCTTTAAAAACACCACCAATTGTTTACAAATTTCTACTTATCTCACCACTTTCATCCAGCTGTTTGGCCGCACAGAAGCGCTTGCAGTCAGCACTAGACAAAAAATTGTTCGCAGACCCACCACAATGAGAATAGCCGAATGCCTTGCAAACATTCTCAAGTGGATCGTAGTACCACCGAGTGGAGAACTGACTGTGAAGTGGACACTCAGGCGGAAAATTGATAAGTTTTCTGAAGAGTTGAATAGCGCAATTTGGCGACTGATCGCTAATTTGAAATGAATTTGAGGAGGCATCGCTAATTTGGTCTTCGTCTGTGCTGTTCTGACTTACGTTAACAAAGTTTGGACTGATACAGGACACCGCCATTTGCATGACAATCTGACTGAGTGTTGGTCCAGTGTCTCGTGACTGTGGTAAAGTTTTTAGCTTTTCAATCGGGTCTGGCCAACCATTATGTCGAAAGGTCTGCAACGGTGGCAGACTGCAGAGAAACGGAGCAGCTATATCAGAAGTTAAAATAACCTTTAAAGAACACCTGAATTTTTCCTTTGAATATGTTCCTTTCCATAAGGAATAATTGTGAATTGAAGGCAAACTAACTTTGGAACTTTAAACTATTCAACAAGCGTATAAAGATGAATTATAATGATAAAAATAAAAAATAATACAAATAGTAATATTAAAATAATAATAAAATTAGTAAAAAAAAATAATGATAAGAGTAACAGGACTAAAAGTAATAATAATAACAACAACAATAATAAAACTGACAACAATAATAATCATCATTACTATTAATATAGAAAAAAAAATAATAATAATAGTAATAACAGCAGTAGTAAAAATAATTACAATCATAATAATATTAATAATATAAATATAAAAAATTTAAATTGAATCAATAATAATAATGATAAAATAAAATAAAACTATTATTCATAATAATATATATTACAATAAAATAATAATAGTAATAACAATAAACGTAACAATAATAATTGTAACAGTAGTAGTGAAAATAGTAACAACAACAAAATAATAATAATAATAATAATAATAAAGATAAAAGTAATTATACAATAATAAAATTGTTAATAATAATTTATTAATAACAATAGTAATAATAGTAAAAATTGTAATATGATAATAATTTTAATAAAAGTGATAGAAAAATATTTAAAATAATATTATTATTATTATTAATAATAATAAATCACAAATGATGCCTACAAAGATAATTATTACTATGCTAATATAAATATCAATGACAATAACAATAGTATAAATAATGTTACTAGCAATAATAAAAATTGAAAATGGAAAATACAAGATTAATTTAATAACTGAACTGATAACAGAATTATATTGAAGATACTAATTAGTGATCCATAATAAGTAAATTTAAAAATCAGACTATAGAAGAACGTGGTGTAATAGTTCAATAGTATATGAATATAAAATGTGACGTTGTCAAATGTGTTTGTTTAAATTGCGCAATTTGAGTCATCTACGAATAAGAAGCGCATCAACGTTTGTATTGGTTATAGCTAGATGCCAAAAATTGATTTGTCCTTAATCGGTTGCCATGGAAATGCATACGCTAAGTTATGGCTTTTCAAACATCATACATATATTGCGATTTCATACCCGTTATTTTGAGCACCGTTGTAATGTGATGTAGACTGAAGAAGATCGACGCAAGTAAGTTTATGCAACTGTCAGAAATTCTGATATGTTGTACAACTTAAATACATTAAACTGATGCTTATAAGAAGAATAAGCCATGGAATTCTTGAGGTAATTTTAATATGCCTGACAAGAATGGGACGCTTATAACAAACGATGAATCGTTATTACCATTAACTGTACTTATTTTATACAGAACAACTGAAAGAAAGTATCGTTATATGCGGGTTTAAGTAACGGGAGCTACATTATCTGTTAGCAATAATTTGAAAATGCATTGTGACTTGATCTCATATTAACTGTTCAACTTAATGCTCTAATAATGACCATGGAACTTCGAAGCAAGGCATTACTTCCAGACTGTTATAATCCTTCAATGTTAGTCGAATATATTACAAATCGGAGTAGTGTATATTTCATGTTGGAAAATTTTATTTAATTAAATAATCTGCATAACCACCGGCCCAAACAATGATTGTTTAATTGAACAACCTCTACGGAAATGATGAGATTTTCACATACTCATTGTCGTGGTTTCAGCCTAAATTCCAGTCGAGTACAGGTATGTGGGCTTATTATGGGTGAGAGCCGTGTTAATTATTTTCAATACATAGCATATGATAACTTGCCGTCGAGCTCTAATGATGGTCACTGGAAACCGAAGTTCGTCAGTATTTGCCACTGACACTAAGTTTGCAACGCTGTGTAAAATTTTAAAACATCGAACGTAAATAACATGGTCAGCATAATCAACGAAAAGTGGCCACGGAAACAACCAAACAAAGTTTTCAGAAATTAAATAAAATCAGCTTCAGTTGACTGTATATTTTTAAAATCTTGATTTTAGACATTCAGGTGCGAAACAAAAATAACAATATTATAGTCAGGCATTTGTTATTATGCAAATGTATAGAGTTAATTTTCAGCTAAAGCTACTTCTTCGATTTTGTTCTCTCCCTCTTGAACCTGCCCATTTGTAGAAGCATGGACAAAAAGTTCAATGTTTGAACAGGCATCAATACTGAAAGAGCTTCCGACTAGAACGCACAGCTGTTAGAGCAGGAATCGAGTACTCATAACTAGACAATACAATAGAAAAGCAGGCGGAGATGCAATAATAATCAACAAAAACACAAGTTGCACTCCAAATTTCGCGAACATTTGCCGCCTAATGGATGCTAAACAGTAGTTGCCGATATAGTGCTCAAATTATGGTGAGCCAAAATTTCCGAGAAGACCCTTATATTACCTGATCTGCGTTTTGACTAACGCAGCTTTCATTGTTCCAGTAATTTTCTTTTAGCACGATATTTCGGCCCATCTTACCGTAGGCCTTCATCAGTTGCATCTCACGAAACAAATGAAGCAAGTGTTTTATTTCCTCTAGTCATAATATTTATATACTTCAGACTGACCTTTCATTAGATATTCGCGTGTCACATATTTGTGTGTGTGTACATTTTCATAACCGTTGTTTTCATCTAACTAATTTCGACCAGAGTGGCTGAATAATAATTTATCAATTGCATGCAATAACTATTCGTTTTTTTGTTTCGTGAGATGCAACTGATGAAGGCCTACGGTAAGATGGGCCGAAATATCGTGCTAAAAGAAAATTACTGGAACAATGAAAGCTGCGTTAGTCAAAACGCAGATCAGGTAATTTCAATTAATCCAGGTGCGAAACACGGAAACTCCTTCAAGACCCTTATACGTTTGTGTACTGACGATATATTCGAGTTAATTCCTCTTATAGCCATTTAAAATGTAACAGCTAGTCATAAAGAAACTATGTATATTATTATAGGCACTAAAATGTGTAACTACTCCACACAAATATAAATAAAAGACGCCGGAAAGTACTAAATCCAAGCTAAAGTGATCGTGAAAAATTTGTATACATATTTTGCCCACATTTCTAACAAGTACACAGTAGGCAATATGATAACATGAGTCAGCTGGGTTACACCTTCATTTCATGCTCACCTTATTACATTTTTCTGGTGAGCTAACATGTTACTAGGAGACCAATGCACAATGTACTAATGCAAACATGCCAGTTAACCGCAAGTAATACTATTTAAACATCATGGGTTTAATTCAATAATGTCATGATAGATATTAAAGTTATAAAATTGATGCCAATCTAGGCCCGAGTATAAGGTGATTCGGTTGTATAACGTGTTCATAAAGCACACGCAGTCTTCAATTTGCGTAATCAATTATTGCAAAAATCAGTCAATTTTATTCTGATGTCTGCAATTATACAAGCTCGATACTATGACCAAGTTTAACTAATCGTATATCCGCCATGTTGTATGATCGATGCAAAACATTCCATTTTTATTTAGCTCGTTTCATTATATTTGAGAAAACGATATAAAAATCAAATTTAGAGTAATCTTAATTTTCAAAGCTATATTGCGGGAGAACGTTAAAAATTAAAATAGATTTGTCACTAATAGACTCAGCTTTGAATGTGTATGTAATACAAAAAAGAAAAATTGATTTATTTTGGGTAAAATGGATAAATATTTCATTTGTCAAAACTTCTTTTGTTGAATAAAAGCTTTACAATGAGTGGGAGTGATGAAAATTACGTTAATTTAGAAAAACAGATCTATTGATTGAAAGAAATACACCTCTAACAATAGTATAAAGTTGAGAATAACAAAGCTAAATTTTAATAAAATAGAATTATAAAATTAAAAGAAAATATATAAGGAAGTACTGACATGGAGGAGCAAAATTTATTCAATTAAAAGCGAATCCGAATTGCACACAAAGTTCTAGCGTAAAATGGTTTCATCTCACCAAAAAACGTGAGGGCGAACTCAGTTACGTCATTTCACATTGTGAGTATAAATAAATAGTCTAACGCATGTAAATGGTTGATTCATTTTCAGCAACTCAAGTCTCAC
>JAQBSW010010483.1:0-24047 GCA_029291075.1 Eudiplozoon nipponicum | reverse complement strand
TATATATATATATATATATATATATATATATATATATATATATATATGGCATCAATTTGTCAAAGAATGATGACTAATGGATCAAGGATATCTCGATTGTCCTTTGTGCATACAAATATTCAACCTTGCATTTACAGATTTGTGCTTTCCAAATTCCGTATCTCACAAACGTTTTAGTCAAATCCGATAGAGATTTCTCTCACAAGGATAGATTTACTTCATCGGATGAGAGGCTCACGGATCGATACTGAGCTCTCTTACGTTTGAAGAAATTCACGAATGGAAATAGGAACTTATATAAGATTGTCAAATTAAGAACACATCTGCCCTGTAAATTTTCAGTGCTAATAACAGAGCGCTTACACAAAGTCTGTTACCACTGGTTGAAAATATTGCAGCTGAAACTACGTTGTTGACCGGTAATGGAAATCTTACTTGGCAAAACTCTGATACCGTTAGAAAACTGAACTCAATAGTTTGAATAATCTAATTTACCGTAAACATATTTCATGGCCAGAAAAATCTATTGTAAGGGTCTTTTGCGGGGTTCTTATCTCCCTACATATAATTGGTAGCGGCTGTGGAGATCCGTGCTTATGATCAATCCCCGGCCTTTTCCCGATGGGTGATGTGAGAAGGCTAATTCGAATGATCACATATGTATTGTACACAATGTTGCATGGAAAATTCATAGTTAGTCCAAATTGACCGTGCTCTAGACGGCAACAAAACGAAATACTGTTAACACAATTGAATGTCTTATACAAAAGTCACAGTCAAACAAAATTGTCCGTGCTCTAGACGGCAGCAAAATGAAATACTGTTAACAAAGTTGAATGTCTTATGCACAAGTCACAGTTAAACAAAATTGTCCGTGCTCTAGACGGCAGCAAAACGAAACACTGTTAACAAAGTTGAAAGTCTTATACACAAGCAATTATTCTTTCACAAATGTCTGAATTGTGCTTAATACATGTAACTGATTGAAAATATATGATGATATAAATAAAGTCACTGGTAAAAGTTGTCACTGATGATAAATAGATTAAAATCGTGTAAAAACTTCAATGAAAAAACTTCACAAATAATTAATTCACTGTTTGCTATGGTTTTAACTTATTTAATTATAATAATCCATTGTACTCTGAAATTCGGATAGGTATAATTAGATGCGAACAGTAAATCACTTGTATAAACTGCGAATAATCCAACGAAGAGAAATAAATCCACTATGACACTATAATCCACCGCATGTTCCCTGCGTATTGCGCGCGGGTGTGTATATTTAATAAACAACCCTATTAATTACAAATAAAATTGCAGTTCAAGAAATCTCAATTAAAACTGCTTGAAACTAACAGAGATTGTTTCTAAAATCACAGTTAAGAGAAATATTGTGTAAAAACAGAGTTAGATTATTTGACCTTAAAGAGTACCATATTTGTCAAAATTGAACATCGTTGGGTTGTAACGTGGAGCCGCGTGTTACAATATGACTCGTAACTTTGATATTAACATAAAGAATGTTTTCTTGTATTAACAATTTGCACGGCCAGGAAAGTCTGGTAGTAGTATTTGAAATGTAAATACAAATTCTATACAGTCACGAACAATAACTGTTTGTAGCTTTCGCCACATATGCATATGTCGGCAATACGATTTAAGAATAATTGATTGCGCGTGTGGTGGAAACAATTCTTTTAAATTAAGTTTCGCGAGCTTAAAGAAAACACCAATCCCATTGTATTTAATCAGTCGTCGAACAACATAACAAAATTACCGCCAGCCACAACGCACTGACGCCTTTCCACCTCCCGTGATCATCATCATGCGAGATTTCTAGACGTGCGAGCCGCATATCTAGCATAGATTTCAATATATATTCAATGCGGTTTGATCCTCGATAGTCAGTTTGCCGTCGTACTCTGATGATGATCATGGAAGGTCGAAACGCGTCAGTGCGTTGCAGCTGGCGGTAGTTTTGTTATGTTGTTCGTAGACTGGTTAAATACAATGGGGTTGGTGTTTACTTCAAGCTCGCAAACTTGATTTAAAGCATTGTTACCACCACACGCGCAATCAATTATTGTTAAATTGTATTGTCTATATATGTATATGTGGCGAAAGCTGCAAACAGTTAATATTCGTGACTGCATAGAAATTGTGCAGCCGACATTTCCAGTCAAGTTCAATGTATGCGAGACTGCTAGAGGTGAGAGCCGCATATCTAAATTTGATTTCCATATATATTCAATGCGGTTTGATCCTCGATAGTCAGTTTGCCGTCGTACTCTGATGATGATCATGGAAGGTCGAAACGCGTCAGTGCGTTGCGGCTGGCGGTAGTTTTGTTATGTTGTTCGACGACTGGTTAAATACAATGGGATTGGTGTTTACTTCAAGTTCGCAAACTTGATTTAAAGCATTGTCACCACCACCCGCGCCATCAATTATTGTTAAATTGTATTGCCTATATATGTTTATGTGGCGAAAGCTGCAAAAAGTTAATGTTCGTGACTGCATAGAAATTGTGCAGCTGACATTTCCAGTCAAGTATGCGAGACTACTATAGGTGAGAGCCGCATATCCAACATTGATTTTCATATACATTCAATACGGTTTGATCCTCGATAGTCAGTTTGCCGTAGTACTCTGTTGATGATCATGGAAGGTGGAAACGCGTCAGTGCGTTGCGCCTGGCGGTGGTTTTGTTATGCTGTTCTTCGACTGGTTAAATACAATTGGATTGGTATTTAATTCAAGCTCGCAAAATTTATTAAAAAATGTTACCAGATACCGAAAACAACCTGGCTATACAAGAAACTTTGCGTTTCTTATGTAGAGAAGTTGTTAGCTTGCGTAGTGATATTGCATAACTTCAGAGTCAGGATAGGTATAATAGACGTCGAAGGAGTCACTCGCGTCAACGCTTCGAAGGGCCACGCGGATGGTGCAAGGCACATTGCGAATACGGATGCAGTGCGAAGTGCCAAGGCGAAAATTGTAATTACCCGTGATTAGGTGGACCCACATGGAAAGGAAGCACAAAACCGGTTGAGCGGAATCCGTCACCGGGAAAAGGGAACAACCCCCGCTAGTAGGAGCCGTAGGGGGGTTCCATTGCAAAGGCTCCCAGATATGCCTTTAAAAGGCATACTCAAAGCAAAAGAGGCGACTAGTACAAATAGCACCGAGATAGGAGGTAAGAGAGTCCGATTCTCACTAAGCGGGGATCTTGAAAACATTGCCGGATTGTCCAGCAAAAAGTTCATTATAAAGGATGAATTATCCGGATTAGAATTTCTCATAGACACGGGTGCTGAGGTAAGCATAGTTAGGTCAGACGTGGTGGAAGCAGATTGCCCCACATTTGATTATCAAATATGGGCCGCTAACGGTAGTCCAATTGAAGTAAAAGGGATGAAAGAAATGTCGGTAACATTAGGCCAGAAATCTTCCTTCCGTTGGAATTTTCTAGTAGCCGATGTCAAGGACCATATCATTGGCATGGATTTCTTGACCCATTTTAAGCTGACATTAGATCCCATAGCCAGGACTATCGCAGAAAGCGTAGGGACATCAACACATACTGAGTCTAACGTGTCGGCAGTTAGAACAGTCCTCTTACCTCGTCCAACAGTCGCACATGACTTTGCCGATATAATCAAGAAGCACCTAGCAGTGTTTCAACCTTTCAGTGCCAAAAGGATAGGTCTGAAGACAGGAGTAGAACACCTAATAGAATTGGTGGCTCCGTTGCCTTGTTCACCAAAGGCTCAACCATTGGCACAACACAAGCAACAAGTTGCTCTGTCAGAATTTCACCAATTGCGCGAAGAGGGGATTTGTAGAAGGTCAAATTCCAATTTTGCTTCCCCAATGGTGGTAGTTCCCAAACCTGAACCGGGTCAATGGAGGGTTTGTGGGAATTATCGTCTATTAAACTCAGTGACGAAGGGTGATTCTTATCCTCTCCCTAACCAGAGTACCTTGCTCCGAGATATAATGGGATATGAGGTTTATTCAACTTTAGATCTCCAGAAAGCGTACTATCAGGTACCAATGGAAGAAAGTTCGATACCACTCACCGCAGTCAGATTTCCAGGAGGGGGATTGCATGAATTTCTTCGAATGCCTTTTGGTTTGAAAAATGCCAGTCAGACATTCCAGCGTTTGGCTGAAGAAATCCTTCAGAATTGTCCATTTGCGAGAGTATATATAGACGACATAATTATTTTTAGTCGCTCCAGAAATGAACATCGTACGCATTTGGAAACGGTTTTGACCAGGCTGGAACAATATGGATTAGTGGTCAAACCTAATAAGAGTAATATAGGCTGCTCTTCAGTTAAATACTTTGGGCATATACTTTCCAAAGACGGAATTAAACCTTTGGAAGATAAGGTCCAAGCTATTAAGGACGTAACGAAACCCCGAACCGTACGCCAGTTGCGAAAGTTCTTGGGTATGATCAGCTATTATCGTCGATACATTCCAGGTCTAGCTCGAATTCTTGGATCGTTTACAAGCCATCTCACTCGTGAAAAGAGCATGATCAAGAAGTCTTGACCTATAAACTTGAGTCAAGAAGACCGAGAAAATTTCCAAAAGGCCAAGGACATGTTAAGTGACGTAACCACATTAGCACCTGTAGATTGGGGAAAACCTTTCGAACTAATCACAGATGCCTCAGATGTTGCATTAGGGGCAGTGCTACAGCAAAGAGATCAGGACGTAGTAAGACCGATTGGGTTTTATAGCCGTAAGCTTAATGATCGAGAAAAACGTTTTGATACGTTTGGTAAAGAGCTTCTAGCAGTGTATGCAGCAGTGATACACTTCGAGCATTACTTAGATGGTCACAAGTTTAAGTTATTGACCGATCATAAGCCATTGATCAGCATACTTGGTAAGACAGCTAGGCTTAATTACTCTCGTAGAGTAAATTCCCAAATAACACGGTTAGCAGAGTTCGATTTCACTGTGTCTCATATTGCTGGTAAGGAGAATATGGTGACAGATGCACTTAGCCGACTGAATGAAGCTGATGTCGAGCTGATATTTCAAGGTCCATTAAAAAATTTAGATGAATCAATGAACGATTTCGTTAGTCAAATCAAGGAAGCGCAAGGATCGGATCCCTTTACATTAGTATTATCTAAAAGACCGGGATATGTTCGTAAGCTCATAAGTGGCAAGTGGTTGTTATGCTAAACATCTAGAAGTCAACCACGACCATATGTGCCATTGGAGTTACGGGCCAAGATTATCCAAGTGTTGCATGACATGCGTCATCCATCCATTAAAGCCACAATTCGATTGATCAACGACAGATACGTATGGCCGCACATATCTAAAGACATACGGGTATGGGTAAGAGCCTGTGACAAGTGTTAAACTTGTAAGGTGTGGAGACATACCAGAACTGAGATAAAGAACATTGGAATACCAAATGGACGGTTCAGACACGTACACATAGACATTGTTGAGATGCCAGAAGTAAATGGAAACCAATACTTGCTGACTATGGTAGATAGATTTAGTCGTCAATTTGAAGTGGCGATTTTAAAAGACATGAGAGCGCGAGAAGTTTTGTTCGTGTTTCTACATAATTGGATATCGCGTTATGGTGTTCCGGAAAAGGTCACTAGTGATCGTGGTAGTCAATTTATGTGAGAGCTTTTCGTAAGATCCCTCAACATCATGGGAACCACTGTAATACATACTAGCGCGTATAACCCACGAGCGAATGGGATGGTAGAAAGGCTACATCGTGAACTGGAAGCTGCATTAAGGTGTACTAGTGGAACAAGCTGGATACACGATCTTCCTATAGTACTACTCGCCATGCGCAACAGATATAGGGCACAATTAGGAACTTCCATAGCAGAATTGGTTTATGGAGAACCATTAAGGTTGCCTGGAGATCTTCTAATTGAAACTCCAAGTAGTCTTTATTGGGCTTCTAGTTATGTAGATTGGTTTGTAGGAGCACTTAGAGACAAGATGTTTCGTTTGGCCCCGAACAAGACTAGAAAAGCTAAAAACAAATGCTATGTGTCCTCTGATTTAAAATCGGCTTCGCATGTGTATATAACTAATGAGAATAGGAAGAACTGCCTGACACCATTTTACAAAAAACCATACAAGGTCAAGAAGATGACTGACAATAATGTCATCATAGAAATAAATGGCATTGAGGATTGTGTTACGTTGGATCGCTGTATTCCCCAGTTTATCTGGATTGACGGTGTGACCGAATTAATAGCTGTGTCAAATGACCGTTCCATGGGTGAATCTGAGGTGTGCAATCCCATCATGCAGGCACATAATGAAATGCAGTACTCTGAAGAACCGTTGTCTAACATAGCAAAATCTTATTTTACTGAATCACAGCATGAAAACTATTTGTCGATACCAGATGATTTGGAAGAACCAGCGAATGTTGTACCGGGCGAGATGACGACGTCAGGGGTGCCAGTATGCACAACACGTTCTGGAAGAATACATCGTCAGCCGAAGAACTATGATTACATCTACTATTAGTCGTTCCTCTCTTTTTTTTAGAAGGTGGTGTATGTGGAGGATGTTGAATCCTCCGCCTTATATAAAATGACCTTGAATGATAAATTTAAACCACCATAGCTGATTGTAACAACTTTATTTAAAAAGATTTTTTTCTTTTTATTTTCCAGAACATTCTTTGTTTAAATACTTTATTTTTAAAATTGTGCGCTATTTTCAGTTTTTGAGTATCTCGCTACCTGTCTGGTTCTAAAATTTTGGTCTGCTGCATTTCAACATTTCTTTCCATTATAAACGATTGCAACATTTTACAATATAATCTTCCAATACTTGCCTTGTGTTCTGATATAATATAACACTGAGGAGAAGCCTTGGAACAGGTATAATTGTTTTATTTGTGGGTCACGTACACATCAAAACAGATTTATTGCTGGGTTCGAAACTGTCCGACTCTCACCTTCCATTTGCCATTGTAAGTGTCAATTTAATTATTAAAACATTTGATCATGGATACCGATATGAAGTATGAGGACACATGCAAGTTAGTGCAGGACATAGCGGACTTGAATTTAAATGACACAAGCAATAATATAAGCATACCAGACTCTACTGTGAATTTTAGGACTTCCAGCGATCTGGCATCTATGGGGCTTACAGACACGAATAGGTTAGGGGCCTCAACTTAAGTATAACATAACATTCGTGTAGAGATGGTGAAAGAATATCTAAAAAATAAGAATTAGGACAATAAAATATTGGCATTTTAGCAGAATAAATAAAATATTTTAACACATATTGTTGAATAGACCTGGTTGCCGTACAATGTACTGTCTATATTATGTAATATTAAACTTGCATTGCCAGAAATAAACTCATTAAATGATCTAAAAGAAGATATGACAGCCTACATTATTATATTCATTTAAAAGTGATATTTACTGATAAATCAAACTGTGTCAGATGAGCATAAATACACGGTAAATACTACAAAAGCATGGGAATGGTAAATATCAATGGTAACTGTTATCGTAATGTTCAATGATAAAAGTTAAAGTTATTTTCAAATAGGATATATTTTAATAATAAAATATAATAATAATAATAATAATAATAATAATAATTATTATTAATTGTGTATTATTATTATTAATATGTGTATTATTATTATTATTATTATTATTATTATTATTATTATTATTATTATTATTATTATTATTATTATGTGTGTATTATTATTATTATTATTATTATTATTATTATTATTATAATAATAAGTCACCACTACGCCACACGTTCTAGTAACTCTTCTATCCAAGCTAACCATACCCCCACCATATTTAAAAAAGTATATCTCTTCTCCAAAGCCACTAATGTTTTCAACGCTCTTCCCACAGATATAAAGCTCCTATCCCAGCACGAATTCAAAAAGGCAGCCCATCAGTACTTCTTCAACAAACTTCTTTGCGATACCACCGATTGGAAACGAAACTGGTTCCTTCTCAATCCATAACATTTACTTCTCCCCAGGCTATTCTCTTTAACTTCTCTAATCTTCCACTTTACCTCCTTGGTCTTCATCCCTTCTTCTTGACTCACTGATACCTCTTCTCAACCCATTCGCGACCCCATCATATCCACGTAGTGGATACCTTACTATGTTTTCCTCATCCAATTCTTTTCTTTCTTGTTTCAGCGGAGGACCGATAACCCAACAGGACATCGACTTTCCCTGGCCTTCCTTCAATCACAACTTCGTTCTACGGATGCCTGCGACCCGTGCAAGAAGCTCGTCTTCAATCCGACTGATTCCATCCATGTCCTGGCTATGCTCCATCAACTGAATCTCCACGACAATGGACTCCATCGACCGATGTCTGCCTACGATCCGCCATCTTTCTTATCTTTATTTTCGAACTCACTTTTACCTAAAAGCTCTGACAATTCATGGACTTTCTCCAATTGATCTTGTCTAGTCAAATGGAATTTTGTTCTTATTTATTTTTCACCAGATTGAACTATCTTGACGTTTTTGATAACATTTCCCTTCCCAAACCCCCCTGCCATCAAATACTTTGCTAGTCACAATTCCACTCACCTCCACATATCCTACCCTTGATTTGTTATCTCAATGGTCGGGCCAGTTGGCCTTTGATGCCAAATAAATGTATTATTTTATTTTTTTTATTTTAAAATAATAATAATAATAATAATAATAATAGAATATCTTTATTTGGATTCAGACCAAATATTTTCCATAAAATAGGTAAAAATATCAGAAAAATTACAATAGATAGAAGATATCAAATCAAATAAATAAGCCCATTAAGTCTCTAAAACATACGTTTCAATATTTTGCATAGGCTTTATCAAAACCTGAACATCCTGCAATAATTTTATTTCTTATGCTCTATGAAATTTTTATACAATTGTTATAATAAATACAAAAAAAACAGTCTTTCTAATGAATTGCATTTGTACTATAATTAATTATATGAATAGTATTATTTGTTGTTTCATCGAGGATTTCTGACCCAATAATTGGAAAGATTAAGGTACAATTTGAGTTTATTATTATGCATAAGTTAGAGCCATGACTAAATATAGTTTATTTATAATGACAGTTAATGTGATGTTATAATATCAAATTTTCAAATATAATAATACAGATCGTAGATACAAAATTTCAAGAAGATATATTGATAATCCCATTTATCCTTGTCATTTGATTTACCACGAGAAAGTATTGTCATAATCAAAATTCAAATGATCAGCTCGTATATAATTCCTAGTTTAGTACTAAAATTTGAAAGACATCTTAGAAGGGGGCGATTCTCTAAGCTCTTTTGACAATTGATTGTAAATTTTATAAATCTTCTATTAAAATATATCTTTCCTAAAATATTTCCCAGCAATTGAGGAGAGATCGTCAAAATTCCATGCCTAGTTATAACTCCATGAATCATAATCACTGGATTCATAGAGGACCCCATCCACCGATTTATGTGGCATACTGTAACGCAATAGCACCACTAAGGAAACCATATAGATTTGAACTGTAATCTTCTGGTATATATGATGCATGATACAGGATTAATATTTTTAACGACACCAATTCGTTTCGAAACCTAATTATAACGGAAGCGGCGATCGAGATCCCCGCAATTCTCTAACAGATATGCCTCAAAGAACTGGTGTTATAACCAACAGAAGTTTTTTATTCATGCCAAGTCTGTTTTTGTCGTTCCGAAGAATTTCCGAATGAGTGTCAATTTCCACATTTTACGAAAAGGACAACAGAACACAGGCGCAAGGTTGCATCAGGATCTGGAAACGTCTGGAGCAGGTAGTAGAAGACCGTACTTTCTACGCATCAACGTCATCAACGGCGCCACAGGGAAGAAACCAATTAAAATACGACATCCCTGTCGACTCTTTTTGTCCACGCCGTATTTCCACATAGAGAGCCAAACGGACAACGCCGATCGCAATCGCCAGCCTACTTGTTTGAATGACCCAGCCAAACAGCCCAACGAGCTTCTGCGCCTTCTTGATTTCAAAAGCGGCGAATAATTCATCGTAGACACAGGTGCAGCTGTCTCAGTTCTCAAGGGTGATAAATTTACCGAGATGTCGCTAGGCAGTCTTCTCGCAACAGCTACAGGCGCGCCCATACCAAATTATGGCTGCCGGTACCGCACACTCAGCATAGGTCTACGACATGAATTTTCTCACAACTTCATCATTGCCAAGGTCGCACAAAATATAACAGGCCTTGATTTCCTTCTGAAATTTCGGCTCATTGTTGATCTTGCTAATCAAAAGATCATCGACCCTTCCACCGGACACTTGCCTCCGAGCGTTTGGAGTTACAGGTCATTCAGCCAACCCCAGTGCATCATTCAGCAGAGATATCAGCAGCTCTTCGAAAATACAAATCGCTTTTCGATCTTAACAAGTCAGAGCTACGAGTCTCCAACACGATGCATCATATCGTCACAGAAGGACAACCTATTGCACTCAAGAAGTGGCCACTGGTCCCTGCTAAGCTGAAAGCTGCCCAAGAAGAATTCTCAAGGCTTTTGGAAGTGGGAATCATCAGACCATTGAAAAGTTCATGGGCGTCACCACTGCACTTTGTCTCTATATCAAACGGATCGTACAGAGCCTGTGGAGACTACCGTAAGCTAAATTCAGTGAAAAAATCTGATGCATATCCTATTCCAAATATTAACACTTTACTTGAAAAACTCAACGGCAGCAATTTCTTCTCAGTGATTGACATCAGACAAGCTTACCATCACATCCCGGTAGCACTAGAGGATATTGAAAAGACTGCAGTCATCACTTCATTTGGTCTTTTCGAATATCTTTACATGCCTTTTGGATTTAAGTGTGCTACTCAGAAATTTCAAAGATTCATGTACAACATACTTCGCGACGACTCTGCTTATTGTATGTCATATCTCGATGACATAATGGTATTCAGTCCAGACATAGAATCTCATGCATCTACGAAATGTCCTCTCACGCTTATCCAACCACGGACTCAAGATCATCTGTGACAAGACGCAGATTGCAACTACACCCCTGGACTTCTTAGGGCATCGTATAACGCCGCAAGGTATTCAACCTTTGCCGTCAAAGACGAAATCAATCAAGAATATCAAGTCACCAAGGACTGTTAGCGAGTTGCAGAAAATCCTGGGAGTACTAAACTATTATCGCAAGTTCCTTCCGGACCTTTCAAAACAACTTTATCCTTTGTGCAGGCACCTGCGGAACCGAAAAGGACTTAGCAAGAATTCCATCATTGCTTGGTCATCCGAAGACAAGGAATTACTTCGACTTGCCATCAACTCGTTAGCAAATGCCACAATGCTAACTCATCCAGATTTTGAAAAGCCATTTCTACTCACAACATATGCTTCTGAATTCGCTATTGGAGCCACGTTGGAACAAGAGATCGACGGATTTCGGAAGCCTATCAGTTTTTACTCGCGTACTCTCCAACCAGTAGAAACGAGGTACGACACTTTCGGTCGAGAACTTCTCGCCATCCACGACGCAGTGCGCCATTTTATCAGCATCATTGGCAGTAGCAGATTTGTTGTTTTCACAGATCATGCAACACTAGTTAGCGCACTTCGAAATACAACTTCATCTATCGCCAAGTACCCTGCCAGAGTGGAAAGACAGCTTTCTCGTCTAAGCGAATGGCAATTTGACGTCATTCACGTCAGGGGCAAACAGCACTTCATTGCAGATGCCCTGTCCATGCCAGACGTCTCTCTACAACCACCTTCGCCGTCACCATTCACTGTCAACTCCGTGGCACTCAGTGAACCTGCACTAACGCCAACTCTCCTGCGAACTGAACAACTCGATGACATTCACATTCAAAGATCAATAGCCCGTCACCCAACCAAGTTCATATGCTGTCTGTTGGAAGGCTTACCAATTGTTTACTTCACGGGTACGCAGCCCAACAAACCAGTTCTGCCGACCTGCCTTCACAGAAAAGTTTTCGATTCAATTCACTCAATTTCTCACTCAGGAAGCCAAGCGAATGTCCGACTTCTTACAGATCGTTTCTGGGGTCACAGACTTAGGCAGAATGTTAAACGATGGGTCTCAGAGTGTGCTATTTGTCAGAAAAACAAGATCACACGACACACTCGTTTTAAGTTGCAACATTTCCGATCTACGTCTCGCCTAGCCATCGTCCACATCGACATAGTTCAACTGACAAAGGTTCAAGGTTTCAGTTACCTTCTAACTATGATCGATAGATTTACACGGTGGCCTGCGGCATTACCTCTTGGCACCATTTCTGCAGACTAACGGTTTTATCTCTGCATGGATATACAATTATGGTGTTCCCAATGAGGTCATCACGGACAGAGGCACTTGCTTCTCATCTGATCGTTTCAAAACCACCTTGCGGTACATGGGATGCATCTTACGCCAGACGACTGCCTACCATCCCCAAGCTAATGCATAGGGAACTCAAAGCAGCTTTAGCATCCTCGTCCATTTATGGAAACTGGGTCGATGCACTACCTTTCGTTCTGCTGGTCATGCGTTCTCGTACTCGTGAATCCATTTAAACGTCTGCGTCACAACTTTTGTATGGCATGGATCTACGCCGGCCTAGTCAGCTCCCACGTCTACTACCGGCACAAGATGACCCACAAGACAAAGCTACCCGCCTTCGACTTCATTTCGGTAACATGTCTGAACAGCAGCCGAGACATACGCCTCGTCTAGTCTTCGTTCACCCACAGCTCCACAGCTGCAAGAGAGTACTCGTTCGCAACAATAATGCTGTTGCACCACAACAGCCAAAGTTTCCCGGTCCTTACCCGATTTTGCTCAGACAACCAAAATACTTCATTATTATGCAAGGCGCTACACCGGCATCAGTAAGGATAGACAGGTTGAAACCGTTTATCGAACCGCCTGATCCTGAGAGCGTTCAACCTTCTACACACGTCTCAGACTCCGTCTGCTCACAATCTCAATATCCTGATTTGTATAACGCGTAATTGATTTTTTTTAAACATTAACATTAACTATCAAAATTTTTTTAACCTTACGTTATTTTTCGTATTTGTCTCACGTGGCATAACCAACTGTTCTTAGCTAACAATTGTGTAGCATTTTTGAACAGTTCTTTGGTATTATGCCATGTCTGAGGCAATGTTCGTGTACATATATTTATGCAGTTACCTTTGATTTTTATATATATATTTTTCCATTATAATGTATTTCTCACACTTGACATCACACTGCCTATTTTGGTATGACCAGCTACTTAGAGCTAACGCTTTCGTGTAGCAACACTAAGTAGTGATCAACTTCATATCATGGTACAGGCCACTTTCAATGCATATCTCAACTTCATCAATTGCACAAAGACCACTCTTCAAATGTCATGACCACAACGTCGAGCACTCTAGCTCCTTTGTTTGTATACAAACACATTGACGACGATCCATTCTGCTTAGGTTTTAACTTAAACCTGGCAAATTCAGAGGCGATTTACCTCGAAATCTTCACACTGCGGCTCCCAAAACTTACAATGCTCTATTTTGCCTCACGTGGTATGACCGACCACTAGAGCTAACAATTTGTGTAGCAATTCCTAGTGGTTACCTGGCATCATATCATTGTTGAAGCAACCAACAAGCATATTTAAGCCCAGCATTTATGGTTCATCATATTTTTGCTCAACTTGGTTCGAACTCTGTCATGAATTTCTTATCTAGCCTCGCAGAGAGGAATAATTTTTCCTTTTTTCAGAGTGGAAAGTGTTGTAACGACACAAGTTAATGGCCGACATATTGCGTAAATTAAATTCAATTTTATTTAGAATAGAATAGAATAGAATAGAATAGAATATCTTTATTTGGATTCAAACCACACATATTCCATCAAATAATAAAATTGGAAATTGTACAATATATATTTAAAAAATTATCACATCACAATAATTGTGCAATTAATCTCATGTAGATAGGTATATCTCACTAGTTGTACAATACAATATATCAATATCAGAAAGTTCGACTGAAAAGAATAATATATACATCATCAAATTAGGAACAATTAAGATATAATTCGAGTGTAACATTATGCAAAAATTGAGAACCATGACTAGCAATTGATTGTATGTAATGTTAACTAATTTGAAGATATAGTGCATAACATTTCAATTATAATAATACAAAACTTGGAAATAAAATCTCAATAAAATCTGTTTCCGATAACAATTATCCTTGTCTTTTATTCAACCATGAGAAAGTATTATCATAATCAAAAAAATAAAAGATATCAGCAGGATTGCAGACTTTTTCAAGTTCAGTAGATAAAGTTTTAATAGACATCTTAGATGGAGGCATTTCTCTAAGCCCCTTCGGCAATTGGTTATAAATTTTGTAGATTTTCGAGAAAGAGAATAACTTGCTCGCTACATTCCCCACAAAAGGAGGAGATATTGCCATATGTCCAGATCTAGTTCCAATTTCATGACTCTTTCTTATCGGAGTCATATAGGCACCAGTCCACTGGTTCAGATGGAAAACTTTTATACAATAACACATCCTCCGAAACCACAGAGATTGCAATGACGCAAACTGTAATCTAGAGGCGTATATAGTGCAAGAAATAGGACTAATATGTTTCACAACTTT
The DNA here is from genome assembly GCA_029291075.1 of Eudiplozoon nipponicum. Classification (NCBI taxonomy): domain Eukaryota; kingdom Metazoa; phylum Platyhelminthes; class Monogenea; order Mazocraeidea; family Diplozoidae; genus Eudiplozoon; species Eudiplozoon nipponicum. Next base: position 9,330 of record JAQBSW010010483.1, on the reverse strand, counting down.
TCTTTGTACAGCTTCTATCTTATTAGACAAACCCTTTTTTAATGGATTCCAGGTAGCGACAGCATATTCTAGTACCGGTCTAATCCATATTATATACATTTGAAGTTTTATATCATTTGATAAGATATTTCGATTTATTAGTGCCCATCTTTTCTTGGCACTGCCTACTATACTTTCAATATGTCTCTCAGCAGAAGCTGTACATTGAATAGTTATGCCTAAATCCTTAATTTCTTGCATAAGTTTAATCTCAAACACATCATTAATAACAGCATCATGAAAATAAACATAATGAAAGTTTGTTCATGTTCCCTATTTTTAAAGCTTTCGTCTTTTTATTGTTTATTCTCAGCCCTAGTGTAAACAAATATTTACTCAAATCATACAAATCTAAAGTCACATTATTTTTGGAGAATTCGACATTCTTTGGATCAATTGGGAAGATTATTTTTAAATCATCAGCGAATTTGCAAACTCGACCGTTAAGGATCTTAGTTTCCAAATTTGCAAATACAATTTTAAATAAAATTGGCCCCAAGCTTGATCCCTGTGGAACTCCACTCGTTACTCGTTTCGATTTTGATATCAAATCGTTTACTTGAATACTCATTCGTCGATTATATAGATAGTATTTAAGTAATCTAAAAATATTCGGATCAATATTCAACAAACTAATCGCATTCAAAATAGCATCAAAAGATATAGAGTCAAAAGCTTTTGAGATATCTATAAATACAATTAATGCATCTAACTTATTCTCGTCTAATGTGATTACATGTTTCCACATGGAAAGCATATTAGTAGTTGTCGATCTACCTTTCGTAAAGCCATGTTGACATAAGTCAAAATCAGCCGGTAACATACGTTCTAAATGATCTAGTATCAATCGTTCTATTATCTTCAAAAACGAAGGGATAATAGAGATTAATCTATAATCACTGGCACACGTTGGCTTACTAACTTTTGGCAACGGCTTAGCTACAATCGTTAATATATCGATTGGTAATTTCCCATCCTTCAAAATTCTATTTATAAAGTTGCAGAGTGCATTCCTAAATGTTAAGGGTAATTGAATCAGATTATCAATCGAAATACCAAGGTGATCTTTTTGTTTTTTTTTATTTGATTTTTAACATCAATTTTATCAATTCATCACTGTCAATAACAAGTCCTGCTTCCTGGCCTTGCACCAAAGAGAAAAAAGCGAAACTTGCCGTTTAACCAATAGTGTGCAAGAAGACATATATTACTATGGAATGCTATTTAAGCACGGCAATTAACCATGCAAGTCAGTTGTCGCATTTGTATTCTGCTTTGCGTTACGCGTGTGCATTCTGTCGGCTGTCAATACCTACGCTGGTGATTTGATAGTTTCACCAACAACTGGCTACATCCGTGATCTATCTTGTTGTGGTACAACCAGCCAGACGAGCCAATTAATTGCAGAACCTGAACGACGTTATCCACATCGTGATCACAATTCGACAACGGAAGCAACAACAACCAGAGTCCACCCAAATCTCTAGGATATCTTCACACTCTGAATAATTCAGGAGAACGCACGACCAGGCCCTCTTAAAGGCCCCCCTATCAGTAACAAATCTCTATTCAGAGCACCTTAACCGAGTTTGTAACGTCGTACGGCATTTACTTGAAGCCAGGGCGCTTACAATTGTAACGACACAAATCAATCGCCGACATATTGCGTAAATTAAATTCAAATTTATTTACGTTGCACCAATGAGAAAAAAGCAAATTGCCGTTTAACCACGTTTAACCACGTCTAACCAATAGTATGCAAGTACACATATTGCATGCTATTTAAGCACGGTAATTTACCATGCAAGTCAGTTGTGGCATTTGCCTTCTACCTGCTTCACGCGTGTGCGTTCTGTCGGCTGTCAATACGTGTGCGCTCTGTCGGCTGTCAATACCTACGCTGGTGATTTGATAGTTTCACCAACAACTAACTACATCCGTGACTCATCTTGTTGCGGGATACCGGAGAGACGAGCCAATTGAGTGCAGGACCTGCAGGACACCATCCACAACGCGATCACAGCTCAACCACGGGAGCGAAAACTCAACCAGAGTCCACCCAAGGCTCTAGGACATCTTCAACTCTGAAGACTTCAAGCGAACGCATTACCAGGCCCTCTTAAGGGCCCCATATCAGTAACTAATCTCTATTCAGAGCACCTTAACCGAGTTTGTAACGTCGTACGGCATTTACTTGAAGCCGGGGCGTTTACAAAATTGGCGACCGCGCCAGGATATTGATTATTGTTCTGATTTTTTTTGGTATAAATAAAATTGACTTCCTTTTTCATCTATTTGGGATAAAAATCGATTAAGATTTGCGTTTTATCTACCGTGATCGTGGCCATCTGTGAATTTTTTTGGGTATATATATATTCGCGGTTTGTGTTGGGGGATATAATAATAGATTGACATTTGTGTTTTCTTTACCCTGATTGTGGATTTCTGGGAAATCTGTTGGGTATATATTCGTGGATTTGTGTGGATAATAATAACACATCGGCATCAAAGACCAACGGGTCCTTTGTTCATCATTTCTACGTACAGAACGGCACCGTACGTACTCAACAACTCAACTTCGGATTGTTGGAAACAGTGACTTCTTTGTTCTGCTCTTGTTCAACCGTGGAAGCTGTTTGTGGGTAAGCGTTTCGTTAAAGTATATTTATATATTTTCATATTGCTTTTAATTTATGCTTTTAGGATCCCGTAAGATTGTTAAAATGTCAGGTCCAATTTTAGATATTGATGTTCCTGTTTGGGATGGAGATAGTGAGCTATTCCTCATGCGCGTAGACTCCGCTTTCTCCCCGTTTCCTGATTATGACAGTCATCAAAAACTGTCGAAGGTTTTGGCTAAACTACCTTCTGAATTTCAGCGACGGATTTATCCTAAGCTTGAGGCCATTAGGAAGCTACCTAATCCCATTTTGGGCCTACAAAACGAGGTAGAATCCTTGCTTGGACCCACAGAGACTGAGCAGATAATAAACAAATATGCGCAGTTAGATATGCCAAATCCTGGCCCCATAGAAATACTGAGGGAATTACGGAAACGTTGGTATAAAATAAAACATTTCTGACCATGAGGCTAAGGTTGTTTTTATTAACAATCTTCCCCAAACATTAAAACTCTTTGCCAAACAGCTCCCCAACACTCTCTATAGATGACTTATCTGAGATATGTGAGTTAGAATATAGGGTTTTGGAACCCAAAGTGAATCCATCATCCTTTTCTTCACCCCCGCAAGATGATAGAATCTCCTCTTTAGAGAGAACAGTGGCAAACATGGCCAAAGTTCTAGAAGGATTGGCCATTACCAAATCGGAGATAAATCATGTCAATGCTCGACCAAAATTCGTTTCCAAGTCAAATTATAATGGTAGGCGGCGATCGAAATCTCCGCAATCCTTTAATAAATATGCTCCAAAGAACTGGTGTTATAACCAACAGAAGTTTTTTATGCTTGCCAAGTTTGTCTTTGTCGTTCCGAAGAATTTCCGAATGAGTGTCAATTTCCACAGCTGACGGAGAGGACAACAGACCACAGGCACAAGGGTGCATCAGTATCGGGAAACGTCTGGCGCAGGAAGTAGAAGACCGTACTTTCTGCACATCAACGGCATCAACGGCGCTACGGGGAAGAAGCCAACTACAATCCGACATCCCTGTCGACGCTTTTCGTCCACGCCGAATTTTTCACATAGAGAACCAAACAGACAATGCCGGTCGCAATCACCAGCCTACTTGTCTGCATGACCCGGCCAAACAGCCAAACGTACTTCTGCACCTTCTTGATTTCAAAACTGGCGAAGAGTTCATCGTAGACACAGGTGCGGCAGACTCAGTTCTCAAAGTTGATTCAATGGCCGAGATGTCGCTAGGCGTTCTTCTAGCAACAGCTACAGGCGAGCCCATACCAACTTATGGCTGCCAATACCGCACACTCAACATAGGTCTACGACGTGAATTTTTCCACAACTTCATCATTGCCAAGGTCTCACATAATATAATAGGCCTTGATTTCCTTCTAAATTTTCGGCTCATTGTTGATCTTGCCAATCAAAAGATCATCGACCCCTCCACCGGACTTGAACAAAGCTTTTGGACACTTGCCTCCGAGCGTTTGGAATTACAGGTCATTCAGCCAACCCCAGTGCATCATTCAGCAGAGATATCAGCAGCTCTTTGAAAATACAAATCGCTTTCGATCTTAACAAGTCAGAGCTACGAGTCTCCAACACGATGCATCATATTGTCACAGAAGGACAACCTATTGCACTCAAGAAGCGACCAGTGGCTCCTGCTAAGCTGAAAGCTGCCCAAGAAGAATTCTCAAGGCTTTTGGAAGAGGGAATCATCAGATAATCGAAAAGTTCATGAGCGTCACCACTGCACTTAGTCTCAAAATCAAACGGATCGTACAGAGCCTGTGGAGACTACCGTAAGCTAAATTCAGTGACAAGATCTGATGCATATCCTATTCAAATATCAACACTTTACTTGAAAAACTCAACGGCAGCAATTTCTTCTCAGTGATTGACCTCAGACAAGCGTACCATCACATACCGGTAGCACCAGGGGATATCGAGAAAACTGCAGTCATCACTCCATTTGGCCTTTTTGAATATCTTTACACGCCTTTTGGACTTAAGTGTGCTACTCAGACATTTCAAAGATTCATAGACAACATACTTCGCGACGACTCTACTTATTGTATGTCATATCTAGATGACATTATGGTATTCAGTCCAGATCTAGAATCTCATGCGAAACATCTGCGAAATGTCCTCTCACGCTTATCCAACCACGGACTCAAGATCAACTGTGACAAGACGCAGAGTGCAACTTCATCCATCGACTTCTTAGGGCATCGTATCACGGCCCAAGGTATTCAGCCTTTGCCGTCAAAGACGAATTCAATCAAGAATATCAAGTCACCAAGGACTTTGAGCGATTTGCAGAAAATCCTGGAAGTACTAAACTATTATCGCAAGTTCCTTCCAGGCCTTTCAAAACAACTTTATCCTTTGTGCAGGGACTTGCGGAACCGAAAAGGACTTAGCAAAAATTCCATCATTGCTTGGTCATCCGAAGACGAGGAATTACTTCGACTTGCCATCAACTCGTTAGCAAATGCCACAATGCTAACGCATCCAGATTCTGAAAAGCCATTTCTACTCACGACAGATGCTTCTGAATTCGCTATTGGAGCCACTTTGGAACAAAAGATCGACGGAGTTCGGAAGCCTATCAGTTTCTACTCGCGTACTCTCCAACCAGTAGAAACGAGGTACGACACTTTCGGCCGAGAACTTCTCGCCATCCACGACGCAGTACGCCATTTTATCAGCATCATTGGCAGTAGCAGATTTGTTGTTTTCACAGATCATACACCACTAGTTAGCGCACTTCGAAACGCAACTTCATCTATCGCCAAGTACCCTGCCAGAGTGGAAAGACAGCTTTCTCGTCTAAACGAATGGCAATTTGACGTCTTTCACGTTAAGGGCAAACAGAACTTCATTGCAGATGCCCTGTCTAGGCCAGACGTCTCTCTACAACCACCTTCGCCGTCACTATTCACTGTCAACTCCGTGGCACTCAGTGAACCTGCACTAACGCCAACTCTCCTGTGAACTGAACAACGCGGTGACATTCACATTCAAAGATCAATAGCCCGTCGCCCAACCAAGTTCATATGCCGTCTGTGGGAAGGCTTACCAATTGTTTACTTCACGGGTACGCAGCCCAACAAGCCAGTTCTGCCGACCAGCCTTCAGAAAAAGGTTTTCGATTCAATTCACTCAATTTCTCACCCAGGAAGCCAAGCGACTGTCCGACTTCTTACAGATCGTTTCTGGGGTCACAGACTTAGGCAGAATCTTAAACGATGGGTCTCAGAGTGTGCAATTTGTCAGAAAAACAAGATCACACGACACACTCGTTCTAGTTTGCAACATTTTCGGTCTACTTCTCGCCTAGCCATCGTCCACATCGACATAGTTCATCTGAAAAAGGTTCAAGGTTCCAGCTACCTTCTAACTATGATCGATAGATTTACACGGTGGCCTGCGGCATTACCTCTTGGCACCATTTCTGCAGACGAAGTAACTAACGGTTTTATCTCTGCATGGATATCCAATTATGGTGTTCCCAATGAGGTCATCACGGACAGAGGCACTTGCTTCTCATCTGATCGTTTCAAAACCACCTTGCGGTACATGGGATGCATCTTACGCCAGACGACTGCCTACCATCCCCAAGCTAATGGCATGGTAGAGAGAATGCATAGGGAACTCAAAGCAGCTTTAGCATCCTCGTCCATTAATGGCAACTGGGTCGATGCACTACCTTTAGTTCTGCTGGCCATGCGTTCTCGTACTCGAGAATCCATTAAAACGTCTGCGTCACAACTCTTGTATGGCATGGATCTACGCCTGCCTAGTCAGCTCCCACGTCTACTACCGGCACAAGATGACCCACAAAACGAAGCTACCCGCCTTCGACTTCATTTCAGTAACATGTCCGAACAGCAGCCGAGACACACGCCTCGTCCAGTCTTCGTTCACCCGCAGCTCCACAGCTGCAAGAGAGTACTCGTTCGCAACAATAATGCTGTTGCACCACTACAAACCAAGTATCGCGGTCCTTACCCGATTTTACTAAAACAGCCAAAATACTTCATCATTATGCAAGGCGCTACACCGACATCAGTGAGCATAGACAGGTTAAAACCGTTTATCGAACCACCTGATCCTGAGAGCGTTCAACCTTCTACACACGTCTCAGGCTCCGTCTGCCCACAATCTCAACCTGCTTTGTATAACGCGTAATTAATTTTTTTTAAACATTAACATTAACTATAAAATTTTTTAACCTTACGTTAATTTTCGTATTTGTCTCACGTGGCATAACCAGCTGTTCTTAGCTAACAATTTTGTAGCATTTTTGAACAGTTCTTTGGTATTATGCCATCTCTGAGGCAATGTTCGTGTACATATTTTTATGCAATTACCTTTGATTTTAATGTATATATTTTTACATTATAATGTATTTCTCACACATGACATTACACTGCCTATTTTGGTATGACCAGCTACTTAGAGCTAACGCTTTCGTGTAGCAACACTAAGTAGTGATCAGCTTCATATCATGGTACAGGCCACTTTCAATGCATATCTCAACTTTATCTATTTCACAAAGACCACTACAAATGTCATGATCACAACGTCGAGCACTCTAGCTCCTTTGGTCGTATACAAACACATTGACAACGATCCAACCTGCTTAGGTTTTTATCTTAAACCTGACAAATTCAGAGGCGATTTACCTCGAAATCTTCACGCTGCGGCTCCAAAAACTTACACTGCTCTATTTTGCCTCACGTGCTGTGACCGTCCACTAGAGCTAACAATTTGTGTAGCAATTCCTAGTGGTTACCTGGCATCATATCATTGTTGAAGCAACCAACAAGCATATTTAAGCCCAGCACTTATGGTTCATCTTCTTTCTCTAAAGGGCTTCAGTGCACTCTCCTCTTCCTAGATATATCCAAGGCTTTTGACTCGCTGTCATTTTCAACAATTGAATCTGCCTTAATGAGAAGCGGTATTTGCGGAAATGTTCTCAATCTTATCAGCTATTATCTTCGGAATCGCTATACAAGAGTAAAAATTGGCAGCAGTCTCTCGAGGCCAACCCTTGTCCGATCCGGTGTTCCCCAGGGCTCTGTACTTGGTCCCATTCTCTTCAACCTTGCACTCGCACACATACAGGTTGAAGACACTCTTTTCAAGCTGTTCAAATATGCAGATGATATGGTCATCGTATTCAGCAACCCCACAACTTCCAACCCTTCCTCACCCCTTATATCGGAGCTTCTATCCTCGCTCCACTTGCAGCTCAGCGAAATCGGACTCAAACTAAATCCCACCAAAACCCGCTTAATGAGACTCTCGTCTGATCCATTCTACTCCATCCCGGCTGCCAACTACCCCCTCGACATAGAAATAATAGATTCGGCCAAACATCTCGGCATTCAATTCTCAAAATCCCTAGACTTCTCCCCACACCTTACTCACACTACCTCCAAACTCTTCAAATGGGCCCGTCTGATCTGTTTTAAGACTAACAATCCCACTCTCCAACTCACATTATTCAAGGTCTACGTTCTGCCCCTCATTTCCTACGCCAGCGAATTCTACTGTCCTCTCACCCACGCCTCCTCGTACACCATTGAACAGGTATCCTCCAGATTTCTTAAGCGAGTCTTCCCGAACTGCCAAAACTACAGGGAACGCCTACTTCTAGCTAACCTCCTTCCGCTTTGGTTCACACGTCACCTTCGAGTCATTTCTTTTATCCATAAGATCTCAACTTCCTTACCACTCTCCAACTTTGCTCACCCAAGTCACCACTACGCCACACGTTCTAGTAACTCTTCTATCCAAGCCTTTCATACCCCCACCTTATTTAAAAAAATCTATCTCTTCTCCAAAGCCACTAATGTCTTCAACGCTCTCCCCACAGACATAAAACTCCTACCCCAGCACGAATTCAAAAAGGCAGCCCATCAGTACTTCTTCAACAAATTTCTCTGTGATACGACCGATTGGAAACGAAACTGGTTCCTTCTCAATCCATAACATTTACTCCACCCTATCTTCTTACCTCTCTTGTCTTATTCTTTTATCTTCAAGATTCACTAATACCACCTCTCAGCCCATTCCTAACCCCATTATATCCACGTTGCGGATACTCTACTACGTTTTTCTCATCCAACTCTTTTCTTTTTTCTTGTTTCAGCGGAGGACCGGAAACCCAACAGCCCTACCGATTCACCAACGGTTCGCTTCGGACTTCGACTCTCCCTGGACTTATTTTAATCTCGATCACGTTCTACAGATGCCTGCGATCCTTGCAAGACTCGCTCGCCTCAATCCTGCCGACTCCATCAATTCATTCGTCCCGACAACGGACTCCAACGGTCGACGTCTACCTCCGGGCCGCCATCTTTTTATCTTCATCTTCGTTTTCGATCTCACATTCACCTTGAAGATCTGACACTTCACGGACTATCTCCAATTGATCTTGTCTAGTCAAATGGAACTTCGCTTATATTTATTTTTCACCAGATTGAACTATCTTGTTGTTAATGATAACTTTTCCCCTCCCCAACCCCTCCCCTGCTATTAAATACTTTGCTAGTCACAATTCCACTCACCTCCACATATCCTACCCTTGATTTGCTATTTCAATGATTGGGCCAGTTGGCCTTTGATGCCAAA
>JAQBSW010010482.1:0-24051 GCA_029291075.1 Eudiplozoon nipponicum | reverse complement strand
CGTTCTCTGGAAAATGCCGTGATGGTCCGTAAGTGTTATGTTGTCCAGAAGTACTCCTAGACTCTTGAGAGCAGCTCAGATTGACTTAGGTTGTGGTTCCTTCTGTTGTGGCGTTGGAATCTCGCAGAGTAACTGCGTTGAAGTTCTGCAGTAATTGGCTCGCTTCTCTAGTTGTACAGCAACAACATTGGCGTGGTTGATATTGCCAATGTTGGTAAAGTAAGGCCAAAAATCAGCGTATGTGAAAGGTGGCAGACAGCATGTCGGATATACGCATAGCAGAAGGCAAACGGGACAACCGAACTGCATGGTAAATTCGCTGTTCTGAAATGGCCATGTAATAGCCAAATATGGTTACTTGCACACTATTGGTTATAGGCAAGTTTCGCTTTTTTTCTCATTGGTGCAGCGTAAATCGAATTTAAATTAATTTACTCAATATGTCGGCAATTCCTTTGTGTCAATACAAAGGTTACGACCTCGAAATGAACAACTGACCCTTTACGTGCATAAATTTGTCAGTAGAAACTAAGCATTGTATAGTGTTGAAAAGACGATTCATTGAGTAGACTCATCACCAGAGTCTGCAAAGAAAATCATTTCAGTATGGACCATAGTTTAATCGGTAAGACTCACTTTATTGCTAGGTGTGACGGGTAAGTCAAAGTGTATGCATTACTTTTTTCTCACCAGTCTATCATATCTAACAAACTAAAGATATTTATTTGGTATTATGGAAAAAGTTATTTTGCGTTATGACAGTTGTACAATTCACAAAAAATAATATCCTTTGTTTGTAAAATAAATGGACAAAGCAACGCCTTTAGCCCACAATTTCGTGGAGAAAAGCCGTATAACAATTGATTATTGCGTCGACCTTACTAGGTCAACAGGTAATATATGATAAATGAGCAACGAGTACACAGAACACGCTAGTTTTGTCGTGTAAAGCTCTAAAAGAGCGTTTAACCTAGTTTTGGATGTCTTCGCCAATTTATACACCAAATTATTTCGCCGGCAAATCCGCAATTCCTTGTTGCGTATATTTGACCAGAATTGTTGCACACAACCTGCCATTCAGTCAAGGATAATAAGCCTCTATTTGTTCTATAGAATAATAAATTTTGTCACATATAACCATGGTGAATTAGATACGTCTCTGATGTTAGGTTATTACTAATTATTTTAACCGATTTCTCAGTAATATAATGTGTATTTTAAAACTAGGTATAAATTTAAACAAATATTTACCTCTGAGAAATTATTTATCGTGTACAAATAGTGATATCAATTTTATATGGGCGTTGTATAGAATTAATAATATAAATTACATGACTCTAAATTACTCTAACATTATTGCAAATAACATTATGATCGAGTAGGGCAAGCATGCATGACAATTAGTTACGTATTCGGTATAATGCTCTTAGTAACATTAAAATAACATGAGATTATACCTTTCGATTTGATATCTCCCTCTGGATCTATCTGAAATAATTTGTTACTGGGTGCAAAATACATAATACACAATTGCGTAAAACTTAATTTTGCTAAACAAAAAATATTTTAATAAAATACATTTAACTGAACGATGTCATGATGACAGAGAAATGCGACAATAGATATCGATACATTCAAGAATGTATGGATTTAAACTACATAGCAAAATTACCACCAGTCGCGGTAGTTTTGCTTTTTTGTTCGACAACTGGTTAAATAGAACGAGATTGGTGTTTACTTCAAGCTGACAAACTTGAGGTTGAAGCCGCGTGCTCATTTTTCTTTCTATATATATTCATTGTTGTTTGAAACTCGCTATTCAGTTTACCGTCGTGCTCTGATGATGATCATTGAAGGTCGAAACGTGTCAGTGCGTGTGACTAGCAGTAGTTTTTCTATGTTGTTTGACGACTGGTTAAACAAAATTTGATTGATATTTAATTCAAGCTGGCAAACTTGATTTAAAGTAGTAGAATTTCTCTATTTTCGTGAAATATGACATATATTGAAATCACCTGTGTTGGTACCATGTGCAGGCTAGAAATATTGATAGCTGCTGTGTTGGTATCATTACATATATTATATATAGTGAGCTAGCTTTGAAGTCGCATTGTCGAAGACTTTATATGGATTTGATTCCATTACTCCTTGAATACACATTCCTATAGGAGTTTGAACTGTCCGTTTTTCCTACATTTATTGACCAAATATATAGTTGGTATAGGTCGTAGTCCCGGCACCTACATTATGAGTCGCTAATAAGCACTGACGTACGTTATTATGAGATCATAAATTTCATTCATGCTGTCTTTAGTATATCTTTCTGATCCATAAACCCATGTATACAATGTCTGCGCAAATAAGTATAAATAAGAATACACGTAAACTTTAACCAAGGGTAAATTCAGGGTTTTAATACAAGAATGCTGCACTAGGAAGGCGCCTATGGAAAAAAATGCTTTTAATTATGACTAAGATTATCATTGATCAGCATTTCCTACAGTAAGACCTATGTGGCATTTCTTTAGACATTAAATTCCAAATAACCACACAGATCAATCACCATATAACAGAACCCACGAAATCTGGTTAAGCGGGTTTGAATTAAATTTTAATACAATTTAACAATCATGTGCAGTGCGGTAGCGTAGTGGATAGAGTCGACACGACAGCTAATAGATATATATATATATATATATATATATATATATATATATATATATATATATATATATATATGATAAATGTCTGCATGATTGTTCTCAATTTGTATCTATGTATTTAATAATGGATATTATTAGAATATACGTTTTTGCATTAGGTGATTTGAATTTGCGCTTGTTTGTATGCTAGGTTGTATATCTCATTTTATGCGGATTTAATAAAACTGCTGTTATTGCAATTTAATCAAGGGATTAAAATCCAGTTTATCCTAGTTTAAAAAACTCATCTATTTAAACTGTCGCTACGAGCGACAAAACAATCATCTATACAAATGTTGTGTGCTTAGTTTTGCTTGAATAAGATTTTTAATTATAAGTAACGAGCTGTTAGAGTTGAGTTGTGAAGATATAGGCATTCACACAAAACAATATTCCTGTTCTAAATGAATTATTTACATGGAATAGCGTAGTTTCAGAAAAAATATAATTATCAATTTTGCAATTTCAGTCAAAGCAGGATAAAAATTTTTATTTAGGAAAAATTTTCTCCTTTTGATTTATATATATATATATTTATATTTATTTATTTATAAATATAAATATATATCTATATATATGTAACATTTTATCATAAGAAAATCCTTGATATTTTATTAAATATTTGTTTTTGCGAAATTTATGTCACATGCCACGTAGTTGTGGACAGAATAACAGACTTCGATGTAGACTTTTCCAGGTTCGAGTCCTGTTCGCATCAAATTCTGTACAGTACGGGAAGTATTACCAATTAGGTCAAAGCGGTCTAACGGAGGAATTGTTTTTTTTTCTACGTTATACACTGCTTAGCTTCTTCTGCCAAATGTATGTATAAATTGAGTCTGGTGTTTATATCATAATCGCACTTTGATTTAATTCAGTAATATTCTGTTTGAAACTAAAATGTTTGTGTCTGATGTCAACACTCACCGCTAAGGATGATAGCGAGGAAGCTCCGAAATGACTATGATCTTAACCTATATTTAAAAATATTTTGACAACAAATTTTATTCATTCGTCTGACGCTCTAGCTACTCAAATTTCGAAATCCATAAATGAAGAAAGTTTCAATTCCTCGATTTGCGTATAAATCCAATGGTTTTCATTTCAATTATCTCAAAATATAGTTTGTAAACATTTGAGCCATATAGTGTATACTTATGGGCTACAGCCCTACCGATCGAAGAGAAGAGCTTTTTGCAGATTTTCTGGTTTTCGATAAAAACGATAGGACGGAGCGCCTTAAATTACACCTTTAGGTAATATTAAATGGAGTTTGCTTGGTTTACTGATGTATAGTATCGTTATATGATGACATATATTTAACACAAATATGTAAATTATTTTTCGCCAATCTCCTATTGAGTGATATATTTAATTACTTGTATGGAAATTATTTAAGGAAGCAATAGGAAAAAAGCAACAATTCGTTAAAATCTAGCAACAGCTAAACTACAACAAAAGCTGAATTGTATAAACACACAAAAGCATTCTCAATATATATTGATCTATTTCTTTGATATTTAACTAAAAGTTTTGTTCTATTTACGCTACAATATTAAAACATGTAAATAAACACAGATTCAACCGTAATAAAAGGGACATTTTTATTCAAACATCATTACCCAAGTATTAACGGAATGTATGGATAAACTAAATCATGATACGCAAACAATTACCCTGATTATTGAATAACCGGACGATGTTCTTCGCACAAGGCTAATTCGTTTCATGTCCATATTTTCTTGATTTTACATATTTGGTGAATTGATTAAACATAATTTTAACATTAAACGCATCCAGTAAGAAAGTTTTTTCAGTTCATTTATACATTTAATTGACTGATTTTATGACAGGGATTGCCGGTTCACCAGCTTGGTTTATATATATATATATATATATATATATATATATATATATATATATATATATATATATATATATATATGGTAATCTAGCCAAACTGTCTGTTGTGGAGAACTTATTATTATGTACTTGTGTAATAGTTGTTCGAACCTAGTAAAAATAATTACAATTTTTACCGTAAGGATAAACAAAAGTTAGAGTGAACGGAATGGGTAATCTCATGTGCTCATTCGTTTGTAATAACTGGCGACTCATCAGTAGGAGCCGGTATTACGCCTTTTACCCATTATATATTTTGGTGATGAATGTGGGAAAATAGGACGGCACAATCTTCTATACGAATGTGTAAACCTGCAGTAGTGGAGCTAACCTCATATAAAGTCTTCGACAATGCGACTTTAAAACAAACTCACTAAACACAATAAATGGTATCAAGGTTTTAGTTTTTGAGATGGTACCTGATACCAAAACTATGGTTACCAAATAAGTACATGGTACTATCACTTTTTTTGCTGATTCGGTACCAATCAGCCCAGCTAAGTAAAAATTATTAAGCATGTACTTAAGTCTAAGATAACCACAGTTACTGCATCTAATTGCATTGATTATACGTTTTTTTGTTAACTTTTAATTCGGTAATAACATGATCTTAAAATCTACTTTCGCTCTGAGTTATATTTTATATTTTAATTTAAAAATAACTTCAAACGCTACAACTGTTAGTTTTCTGTTCTTTGTCGTGAAGATTTAATATATAATCAATTGTGTATCAGGAATTGCGTAACAGGTAACAAATTTGCACAGTGTTTAATTTAATCACTAAATAAAATATCAGAAATGAGCTAGAAATTTAGGAGCGCTGTAAATTTAAAAATTGTAGCTGACATATAAAAGCAAAAGCACTTCCTAGCATTGGTCTGAATTTGATGTGGTGTATGTAATTGATTAAACGTTTTCATTATCTGTTTGTTTCATTTTTCGAAAATATATCACGTATACTTGATGAAACAGTTAAGAATTAATTAATCCAGTTTTCTGAATCTATATCTTCTTGTGTTTGCCATAGGCAATAGTACGATGAATTTTATGAATGTTCGCTTTCCAAAACCAGAAATGGTCACTATTGAATAATTCTACTATCTGTTTGCTTATCCATTTCACTATAGGAAAATTATATCTGGAATTTATTTGTTTTAAATTAGTTATTTGTACAATTTTAACATTCTTATGGACTAATTACGCATCATCTGCCCATTTAAGAAATTGGCGAATTGGTTAGTCTAAGAAAATTTCCTTAGACATAATATAAATACTTATTTTTTGCTATGATTAAAAGTTTTCTGGCTATATTTGGAGAATAATTTGCATAAACCGCATGATTTTTACATTTGTTACAATTTTTTTCAGTTTTAATTCTCAAAATGAGCAGAACCGCAGCAAGAATAGAAGTCAATTCATCTGTCATTAACTGAGAAATGACGTCACATCTACATCAATTTAGTACGAAAATTCCGTCTGTGCACATTTGCGAAAGTTAGCCATTTCCATGCCCTCTGTCCACATTTTTTGCTACCTTCCTAAGGGACCAAATATAAATACGGTCAAATTTTCTACGAATATAGTTTATGGAATAGCCTATAGATGGTGAGGAAAGCATTCCTGCTGGAAAAAACATTTCCACCCTCGAATACATAACAAAATTATGACGCTGTCATATTAAAACTGTCATAACGAGCAAAAACATGAAAGATATAACAAATAGATGCATGAAAGTTAATTATAATCCATTAAAAAATATAGTGTTGCTTAGAGGTTGCCAAATTAGTGCTCGTCAGTAATGAACGGAAAATCTGAAATTCTACAGAAAGATCAATAATATTTCACAGAAAATGTTCGCCTAATTATTTTTTGATGTTTAATTACACCACAAAGACAACGACACGCCATCTCTACGACATGAAATAAAGCAAATTTCAAAAAAAAATTTTGGTCGATGAATATCACAGAATATTAATTTAGCGCTACGCATATGAAAAACGGCAAAACTGCATAAGTTTATTTTCTCGTAAATTCCAGGTTACCACAATGAGCATGGCCGAGAGTAACCAACAGAAATTCTATGCTAATTGCAAGACTACACATGAATGGTGTTCACGGCAACTGTCTCGTTCGAAGACGCACCAAACTCCATTAGATGATTTGCTAGCTGAACCAGAACTGAAGACTGCTGAAATAGAGATTTGTTTGTTTTGCCAATTAGAGGTTTTTTCAAGACGGCGCATTTTACCGAACAATTATCGGGAAACGTGTAATCCTTACTCAGCTGTGTCAAATTTCTCAAAAAGTGGTCTTCTTAAACCGGTGTTGATTCAATACTTTCCAATGTTATATTACTTTAGAGCAATAATTATTCTCATGCTTCTTACTATACAATCATTCTGTGAAAGCACATCTTTGCAGCATTCAGTTCAAAGAAACCAAATTGTCTTCGATTCTAACGATGTTCACTGGGAAAATCCCAGTTTCATTTCTACACAGACACACGAGGCTGGAGATGGACATTCATCAATTTATAATCAGGCATATTTAAGCATTGGCAGAGATTTCGAAATGAAACAACGCCATAGACGGCAGGCAGCTCCATTTTTATACTGGGTTGAAGAAAATGAGCCATCGGGAAAAGCAGTGGCGGAATTCGGCAGAGACCTTTTGCTGCATTTGTTCCACACCGATAATCACAAAAGGATAGCGGAAATGCACTTGACGATCACAAATCTCCACGAACCTAATGTGCATTTGTTCAGTGTAAGTTAATCAGTTTGCAAAAGTCTTTACGTTTTATTTTCTTTCGATGGTAAAATTTTAGAAAATGTACACAATCATTGTTTTTGGCAATGAGAATACACTTTCACATTAAACATAAAGCTGTTTATCTAAGAAAATAGGCATTTTTAAGCTTATGTTAAACCGAGTAAATCACATGTGCTCAAGTTGGTCCTAGAAGCTAAAATGAAGAACTTTGAAGAAAACATAACATATTTTGAGATCTTTTTTCAAATTCTAAGTAATCTTTAAATCAAGTTTGCAAGCTTGAAGTAAACACCAATCATAATGTACTTAACAAGTCGTCGAACAACATAACAAAACTACCTCCAGTCGCAACGCACTGAAGCGTTTCGACCTTCCTTGATCATCATCAGAGTACAACGGAAAACTGACTAGCGAGGATAATATATATAGAAAGCAAAATTAGATATGCGGCTCTCACCTCTAATAGTCTCGCATACATTGTACTTGACTGGAAATGTCGGCTACACAATTTCTATGCAGTCAGGAACATTAACTGTTTGTAGGTTTCGCCACATATACATATATAGGCAATACAATTTAACAATAATTGATTGCGCGGGTGGTGGTAAAAATTCTTTAAATCAAGTTTGCGAGCTTGAAGAAAACAACAATCCCATTGTATTTAACCAGTCGTCGAAAAACATAACAAAACTACCGCCAGTCGCAACGCACCAACGCCTTTCGACCTTCCTTGAGCATCATCAGAGAACAACGGCAAACTGACTAGTGAGGATCAAACTGCATTGCGTATATATGGAAAGCAAGTAAGTAGTCTGTCTGTAATCGGATTTGCATAGTTAGATGCTTAAGAAAATGTGAACTCTGATAAAAGTTAACGTTCTCACTGATGGTAATGAAAATTAAGCAGGGCAAGAATGCATAAATGGACTACTATTTCCTCCTTTATAATGAAAGTTTTTTGTACAATATGGAAATTCTTAGTGAATATGAAGTCAGTTATATAGTGTTTAATATGTTCATGGGATTGCTGGTCCTATTTAGCCAAATTTGTATTTATGGAGGATCCACTTAGTAAGAAAATACATTCAGTATGCCCTTACTGTTCTATATGATGCGTCCGTTAATGTACATATCTTAACGTAAATAGGTATGTGTGATCTGACCGAGAAATGAGTATAAATTTACTGAAAAGCGGCAATTTCATATTAAATTGTTATTTAGGCATAAACTATCTACATAACCAGCTTAAATTGTTGAGGATATTTGACCTGGGTTGACGTCAGGATGTCTGCATTTGCTTTGTCGCTGTTGAAAGTATTATCATCAGTGGAAAACTTTATTTGCAGGTTATAAGCTAAGTGTTTCCAATTACTTGTCATTGCATGAATCATATTAACTATTCTTAACAACTAGAATTGTATTTTTATTATGATTGTAAAGCGGAATAAAGTAATAGTTCCCTAAAATATTACTACAGACATGTGAGATAACCACTTAGCCACAGTAACGCTTTCATATATTTCGATTCACCTTGGTTTACTTTGGAGCAAGATGAAAATATAAATAAAGTTCTGCACTCACTATATATATATATATATATATATATATATATATATATATATTCAGTATCAGGCGTTGCTGCAGTGGGCTGTTTGCTCAAATACCCAAACAAATGTTGCTTCAAAACAATATCGCTTTTTAATTTGGAGATTGACTCCATTATTTGGTTATTCGATATTGGCTTCAATTGTTGTTAGCAAGTACACTACCAATGCGCTCGAATTATGGAAATCATCCTCCAGGTATTCCGATATATATATATATATATATATATGGCGGCGTGTAAGGTATATATATATATATATATATATATATATATATATATGCATTTTTGGTTTCATATGAATATTTTGTTGGATAAAAAACGTCATCCATCTTGATTTTTGAATAAAATTAGTCTTAGTAGTAAGTATTATTAGAGAATTTTACAGTAGATCAGTATGATGATGATTATTCAACGCGCAACAAGTATTGCTGTATATTTAGTCAAAAATGCAAATAATCTGACTAGACATTATAAATGGGCATCAATAAATTAATTCAAATGAGACGACTATTCGACTAAGGTATGTGAGACTAATATAGGTATGATCACCATTTCTCAAATTTAGTACGCTTTTTGGTGAGCATTTACGTAGTTAACGCAGATGGTATAAAACCTAAATATTTTAGAATTCCTATTATCTGTGTAATTTATGTTTGCAAATTGAAAGAAATAAAACTATATTTTTTACCCAAGTAATATCTGTTACATATAATAATACATGTTTTAGACCTGTCTTCGATATGATGAAAGTATGACGTGACACTAACTACCTATGATTGAAACGGAAAGAGAAAAGCATAACCTATTCTGTCGGTATCAGTGATCTTACATATATCATACTAAACTGGTATAGGCATTTGGATTTTTCTCGTTAGAGCAACGTTTAGTAGTTTCGCTGTGTTGTGATGGTGGCTTAATGGGGATAAGTGATCCACAAACTATATTTATAATAAATATATTCACTTTTGAGCAACTAATTGCACAAATTGATTGCTCCATTAAAATTTGTGATCAATTAAACTTAACTTCGTTATTGCTGTTTCGAATAAATTTTGTGCTTAACGAAGTTAACGGTTAAAGAATTTTATTTATTTTCATGCATTTATATAATTCATCTTTTCGTGTACAATTTTAATTGAACACAGCTTGCAGCTATCAAATATTCGTAGCAAGGGAGCAGGTCAACTTTCTTCCAGATAACTGATAATTTCGTAAATAATTCATTTGAAAATTATCGCACATGATCAGTGAATATGGACAGTCTGCTTGAGTCTGATTTATATTTCAACTGACAAAGTTCTACCATCTCGAGATTACGCTTGATAAGGCAATGTCAATACAGCAAACGCTTATTATGATGATGCTAATAATTGTATAAATTGAAACTCAATGCTAGATTTGTTTTCATTTCTCTTTTCGTTGGGATGAAATTGAACTGAATTTAGGCCACACCACTTAAAAGTAATCAATCCATTTGAAAAATATTGATTTTGCAAAATCAGCACTTCATTTCTCCACCTGTTTACTAGCTGGGTGTTAGCCAACATTCCTGCTGCTTATTACGACAGATTGTAGTATCGAACATAAATAAAATCGATAATAATTATGTTTTTAAAATTAAATTTGTCAGTTCTGTATGAAGCATTAGGCCTGGCGAAACTACCAGAAGAATTGATCAAAATGAGCAAAAATTGGTTGCCCGACGCAGCCACCTTCAAATTGATCTTCATTACTTGAATAATTTACGGTTGGTTTGTGGATACCACCATCACCTAATAATGAATATCTAGTTAGCTCGAAATGCATGCCTCAATTTGATTGGACAATTCGTTCATTCGAACCTTTACAATCATACTTAAATCAATAGAACATAGCATTTTACATAAGGGACCGTGCGTCTTATACAATGCTTATATGTTTGATTTATTTACAACCAAAATACACGCGTTAGACTATTTGCTTTAAACTCATCACGTAAAATCATTTCATTGAGGTTGCCATTATCTTATGGGATGTGAAACCCAATAATTTAAACAAAATCACAATAATTAATGTAAAGGTAAGTGATAAAAAATAAAAACACACGAAACATGCACGTGTGAATTCGAATCCAAACCACCAATCAAACTTAGGGGTAACTTGGTTAATAGCAGCTGTTGTCCTTTCATTAGATAGGTGCACGTCTCGTGTGTGCATGACTGTATGGGATTTTATAATTAAAAGTCTTTCGTTAAATATAATTAATACTCACGTACATCAATATAGGTGAAACTGCAGTTATTATCTGTTAATTTACCCTTAGCATGCGGCATGGTGATTTATTATTTAGAACAGCAGACTTCGAAGCAGACGTGCCCAGGCTCGAGTTCTGTTCGCGGCATATTATGGACAATACATGAAATGTTCCCAATAAGGACAAAACCAGTTTACTGAGTGAATTGCCTTTTCTATATTACGCAATACTTTATTTATACTGACAAATGTATGTATATAATGGCACTAGTGATTATATCAAGGTCACGAACTTGATCTTAATAACTGCGTCAAACTAATTGTTTTAGTCTTAACAATTGAAATGATATAATATCAGAGTGAGGTCAACGGATATGGTGGGGGGAAATATTATGTGCAGTCAAATTTATATTCTTTTTACATTAAGTTTAATTAAGTTATAAAATAAAGTAAGATAGGCCAAGACAAGTAATTTGGAAAATTAATTAACAACAGATTAAGCAATATAAGGGAAAATAAACAAGATTTTCAATGCGTGATCAACACAGTAATAACAATGAATTTTAAGGCAACCTAAAATAAATCGAAAAATGGAGGATGAAATTTGGAAGGATAGTACTATTAATAACAGATTAAAATAATAAAATTACAAGTCCAATGATAAATCACTAATAAATCAATTTCTAAATATTTCTTCCACCGCCGTTTCATTCATACTATCATTTTTGATTCAATTTCATTAATTTCCTAATTGATCTCGTCATTCATTTAAGACTACATGTCACTATGCGTCTAAAATACTTGCGATTAATAGTGTGTCCAGTCTCCACTGCTTGATGGGCAAGATGCTATTTAGAAAAATGTCCATACTTTAAGTCATACCTATGTTCTCCTCCTCTTACATTGATAAGAGTCCTGGTTTCAGTAACATATGTGAGACTTTGTGTGGAATTTCGTACACACCTGATGTTTATAAGGGCTCAATTTGCTTTTTCTGGTTAGGGAGTTTAGTGCCCAGATTGAGGGGCTGTCTTTAAACTAATCATATAGATTATTTTTCAATTACGGATTTTATTTTCAATGCTTAATTTAGAGTCCGGTAATACTATGATCCTACGGCCTTCCTTCACTCTACTAGCTTCTACTTACCTCAAATTTGGATTGTGGCTTTCTCTGTCATCCATCATTGTTTCATCAGCTAACTTAAGAGGGTAATCATTAGCTCTCAATATTTCTTGCTGTCTGTCTAATTTCAATTCCCTCTGTTTAATAATTGTCAATCTCGAGCTTCTTATTGATGATGATTTTAAGATACCAATTTCCATCTGATGTGGATGATTTGACTTAAAATCAATAATGATTCCTGGGTAAGTATTTCTAATTTCTGACCATTTCTAATTAACTTAACATCAAAAACGGTAATTCACCTGATGTACCCCATTCAGTAATAAATTAAAGTTCGATAATTTGATTAGTTAAATAGAATTAATTAACCATTTCATCCACACCGTGTTTCAAAATTACTAATATATCCATCGGAGAATAGTAGATACATGTTCGGCTTCAGTGATGGCTTTTCTATTAGTTTATTTTTCAAATAACTCATAAAGTTTTTCGCTTTTAGGAACTACAATAGCTATTACCATTAAGGCATTTCTAATTAATTTTAGAAGAATGATTCTTAAAATTAAAATAACTAAAGGACATTTATATGCACTTTATCACTATAATATGCCTAATGGTCATTTTAATTCCTTCTAATAATTACGATTGATCAGCAAGAAAACGACGAAAATAATCCAGGGCTTCAGGTATCATTATATTTGTATTCGTAGATATTACATCTAAGCTTACTAAGGTATCACCTTCATCTAGTAAACATGTATCAACAGCTTTAATCAACAATTATGAAATCATCAATGTATGGTATGTGAATTAAGACAATTTTCTTATTCTAATGCATAGAATCCTCGAATTTTATATGTTGGGGATTGCTAAAATTGACAATATTTCTCAAAGTTTTGCAAAGTTTTTGCATTTGAACCTAACGATGCATTTTTAGTGAAACTTTATTTTTTGCATGAGTGCGTAGCCATGTGCCCAAACAAATTTGTCATTTACGAACATACCATTCATCAATAATTTTTCTTGCCTTGAACCCAATCAGTTGGGAGTTTTGTTATTTTATTTTATACTTCCTCATTATTATTATTGGATTGACTTATGAGAACCGTAGCTCCTCTTTAATACGCTCTTAGGCACAAAATTGTTCGATATTAAATCATATATGTTGCATTGAATTTCATTATTCAATTTTAACAGCCATTTCGGCGACTTCAGTTTTGATTGATCATCCATTTGGAAGAGCCAGTTTTAGATCACAATTAGGCAATTCAACTTGGTTTAACTTAAGCTGGATCTATTAATGTCTTATAAGGCCTATACCTTTCAAATCGGCCAGCCATATATTATATTTAACGCATCCATGATTTCCTATCATGGGTGGTCGATTTGCCCGCTCGGTTCCGCAATGGTACGATCGATCCTCATTTAAAAGTGTACGTTCAGTTCGACATCTTAGTGTCACCACTCCGAAGGCTTCGGCGCCATTCGTATTAACCACTGAAAATAAAGTTCGATCCAACCTTTTTCCCAGTGGTTAGTACAAATGGCGTGGATCATTGCAGAACCGAAAGTGCAATTCGACGACTCAAGAAAGGAAATCACTGATTCGTTAAATATCACGATCGCATTGCGCAACCAAGAACAACAGCCTTCTATCATGTCAAATTTCTATTTTCTAATTTTTATATTATAAAATTTTTATCGTAGAAAGTCAAATGAATTCTTCACTTACTGTATTCATTGAGCTTACCCATGGTGGATGGATGAACATGTGTATTAATTATATATATATATATATATATATATATATATATATATATTAACGGAATATTTTTGAATAATATGCACTCTTACTCACACACAAATCCATGCACATAGGTGACGTGCAAATAATAACAGCTGTTATTAAACAGGCGTTCCCTATGTTACACCAGAGTGGTTTGAGTGAATATTTACACGTGTATCTTTTGTCTGTTCCAATTTTTATCACTCAACTTTACATGAGCTATTGTGGTTGTATTTAATTTACAGAGTTCCCCACCATATAAGGTGAGGGCAACACCAATTAACTTATTTCACATGATAAGTATAAAACAAATAGTCTAACGAATGTAACGTGTAAATTAAAATTCATCCAATCAAGTTTCCCTTAGGTTGTGTTACATCGTAGTTATGGACATACGTACATATATACGGAACCGAAACCTAATTGGTGAAATGTCAGTCAGTGGTATAATTGATAGGGCTAAACGAGATATCACGTTTCTCAATTTATAAGTTTGTTTCTAAGTCTTGTGATACAAAAATAAGTACTATTTTAAATGCTCATTCATTTATCTAAAACGATGCCAACGCCTGAATATAGTCAAATACATGATTAGGAACACTGTCATAATTCTCTTAATGAAGAGTGAACGAGTATTTACAAGCTGCTGCCCCACTAATATATAATGGTAAAAAGAACAAGTTCAATAATAAAATGAATGATAAATGCCAGAGAATTCACGAGCGAAAATGATTTTTACCTGAACTAAACATTTTTGAATAAAACTCATCTTTTTTCTAAAAATTTTATACTAAACGAGATTGATTTTTAGACTGCAGTTTAAAAGTGTAAAATTATTTATCATCAGAGCTATTGTGGATCAAACCTCAATGAGTTCTGCAACCCGAATTCCAACAAATTTCAATGTATTTTAGATTTCTAGGGAGAGAAATGCAGTGTAATATTCGCAAAAATATATATGTGCATCGTGGATTGCTCCACTTTTTCATTTTTCCGTTATGCACTTATATTGTCAATGGAAACTCAAAACGCGCCTGTACGTGTGACTGGTACTAGTTTTATTTTTTGATTAACTGGTTGAATAAATTAAAATTTTTGTTTATCTTAAATCAGCAATCTCTCAATAATGGCTTTTTTCACCAATGGCAGAACGAATAATGGCTAAATTGTATAATCTATTCAGGTGTGTTACGGTTGTAATTGAATATAAGTTGTGCATCCAACATTTCAAAGTAAATAGAATATATGCAAGCTTATTAGGGATAAGAATCGCATATCATTTTCCATAACTTATGTATGCAATACAGGTGGGTCCTCGTTAGTCAATTTTCCATCGAGGTGTGATGAAGACCAAACAAGTTTGAAACATGACGGTAGGTGCTACTGACTGTATGTATGACTGTCCAAATAAAATGGTATCAATGTTCATCATAAGTCCTCCAATTTTATGTAAATTAATGTAACTTAATACAGTTTATACAGAAAGACAAAGTAATGCTTTTTCGCAGGCGAATTTTAAGCGTTTGTTAAAATAATAAAATAAACACGTTAACCATTTTGATTTTCGTTGTCGTTCACCTATGCGAAAAGTTATGTATTATTTTTCATTTGCATCTTCCTTCTGTCGTATCTTAAAACAGACGTGAAGCATCTATAGCATTGTCAGTAATAAGGGAAGCACTGAATAATGTAACAAATGCATTTCATCCGGTAGACGATTTTTTAACTTTTTTGATACACGGAATACACTGTGTAGTATTTTAAATTGGGCAAGGCGCGAACCGGCGCACATTATCTTTGAAGCCAAGGATTCTATCCAGTGCGACACACTGCGGCACACTAAACACAAGAATCAGTTACATACTAAACGTATGTATTTTGTTAACCCTTTTTGCAGACAGAGCCTTCGATGAGCCTCTTTCGACATAAAGTTTCGGAGCGCCACTCAAAATCTGTCATAAGAGCGCAGAAACCGCGAAACCTGGATGAGCGAAATTGAAAAATAAGATTTTTACAGTTAAACAATCACTTACTGCACGGTTGTTGAAAATAATTATTCAAATAAAGTTTTCGAGCTTGAGATAAACACGAATTCCACTACACACATATATATCACTATAAACTAAAATTTGTATAAGCTAAGCATCCCAATTCGATACATGTCTGCGACAAATTTCTAGTGAGTACTGAACGAGACACCAATAAATACAAAACCAGACTACTAGATGAATTGCATTTGATACTTAAAACAATGCTTAGTTTATACTATATATATATATATATATATATATAAGATATATATATATATATATATATATATATATATATATATATATATATATATATATATATATATATATATACATTTGTTATTAATGTGTTCTTTTTCTCTTCCTAATTATATATATATATATATATATATATATATATATATATCCTTTTGAAATGCGAGCTTTAATAAAATTCATTGTACCCTTCTTATGTGCAAAAACAAAAAGAAATTTTATCAGATATAAGAAATTTTTCTTTCATCATGGTCTTCTCAAATATCTACTCATGAACATATCTTTATATATAAATTGGAAGCCCCTTATCTCCAGTGTTGGCTGAGATTTTTCTAGGGCACCTAGAAAATACATCATTAAAGAGTGACATAAGTAAATGTGCTCAATATATACGGTACGTGTATGATATATTTCTTGTACTTAAGAACAGGTCGCAATCACGAACATTGCTTCAAAGTTTCAACAAAGCACATAAGAATATCGGCTTCACGTCAGAGCACGAGAAAGATGACTGTCTGCCTTTCCTAGATGTACTATTAAAGAAAGAAACTAATGGTAAATTAAACAGAACAATTTACCATAAACCAACATGGTCTGCACAGTATTTGCATTACAGCAGTTTTGTGCCATTTCAATATAAATTATCAACAGTTCGTGGTTGCTTTTCAAGAATTGACAGGTTGGTTAGTCAAGATTCTAGAGAAAATGAATATAATAAAGCAATTAACGATTTAATGTCTAATGGCTATCCCAGACAATTAATTGAATCAATTATTAAAAGGAGGAGTTAACCAGAAACAGACGTACTATGGGCCAGAAAAGAAAACCGTCTACCTAAACATCCCATTTAAGGGGGATGCAGTTTCTCGAATGGCACAAAAGAAAGTTGAAGCAGCATTAACACGCACATTTAATGCAGCCAAACTACGAGTGTTATTTAGGGTAACACACTTGCCTTTACCAGCAATCAAAGAGAAACAGCCGTTAATGTCGATATCAAATATTATTTATCAATATACATGCGCAAGTTGTCGATCAACTTACGTAGGCCGATCGACCAGACGGTTAATTACTCGAATGAGGGAACATTGCAACTTGAACGCCTGTTTTAAATCATTATGCAGTAACAGAGATGGAGTGGATCAATCCGTTAAAGTATCTTACATTTAAAGGGAGCGAATTTCATTCTTAAGACCGAACAAAGTCTGCCAATCTATTTAAGGTAGACTGAGTGGAATCTCAATTGGTGACTAACTGTACGATATCACCTGAATAGTCAGGATCGACAAGCGTACCGCCCTGGAGAACTTTAACGTATGGACGTGTTTCGTTCATAATAGAACATGCAAAATTAAACAAAAAGATGGAAGTGAACAGCTTCGACGAACACCACTGCTGGTTCTAAATTTGTGTGGTAGTTCGTTGTAGACCTTAACGAGACCGGAAGTGCTTGTGTAGAGAGCGCGTGTAGTTTTTACATATTTGCTGGGTACGCAACCTTTAAACAGAATATCGAATAGGAAATTGCGATCCACAGTGTAAAATGAACGCTTGAAGTCTAGGAAGACGGGTTTTTAAGAACTTGCCTTGAGGTTAAACTATTCTATGTCCAACCTCGTTGTAACTAGAATCCGGTTTGTTTTTCTCTAATAAGTGATTCACGTGAAGCGTTAAGACGGCGTAAGACAA
The DNA here is from genome assembly GCA_029291075.1 of Eudiplozoon nipponicum. NCBI lineage: Eukaryota > Metazoa > Platyhelminthes > Monogenea > Mazocraeidea > Diplozoidae > Eudiplozoon > Eudiplozoon nipponicum. The sequence goes on along the minus strand of JAQBSW010010482.1, from coordinate 5,952 downwards.
CCGAAGCTAATAAACTAGTTACGATTTTAGTCAAGCTTATTCAATGATTATTATCACAAAAATTACCATTGTCTTTTGCGAAGATAGGAATGATTGTCGACTCATTCCGAGCAAGCGGTCCGGTCTCATCCTCCCATTTTTTAAGAGCAAGGTTAGACAACGCTCACGAAATAATATAGCCAGGATCCTTAATTATGCTCGAAATAGAACCATCGGGGTCTACAGCTTATCGACGTTTAAGGAGTAGGACTGCATTTGTTTTTTTCTAACTCTGATAACTCTACCAGATTAAAGTTTAACACTGTTGAAAGAGGCAAGCTTTCGGAAATCGGAACTGACGCTGTGGCTAAAGAAAATAGGTTTTTGCAATGTTCAGCCCACCTATTAAAATGACTTATTTTATCGGTTATTAGATGGCTGTTAATATCATTAATAGTTTCGCTGACTTATAATTTTCTCTGGCTTGTTACGTGGATAATTTGGAACAAGTTATGGCATTTACCTGATGCGAACAAATCTTCCAAATCTTTAACCTTTCTGGTCCATAATGATTCGAGGTCGACTATTGGACTGCAGGTAAGTTGTCGTCTCACATCACTTCAAGTATTTTATAAGCCGGGCGGGGTGGAATTTGGCGCCTAGATTGGGATACCAATATAGATTTTACATCGAATCAATGATTATTTTATGGGAGCCTGCAAGGCCACAAAGAGAAGTACACGTGTTGTGCATAATGGAACTTAGATATTTTAGTATTTTTGTCATAAGTACGGTTGTTTGCTATTTAAATTTAATTTATGTTCTGGGAAGTTTCACAACAATCGTTCACCATTACCTTTGCGCATTGAGATAAAAGCGAATCTTCCACGTAAATGAAATTCTGCGTTATTTAAGCTCCCAATCGACAAAATTATGCCACACATATCCAAGTCTACTTCTAAACTTCTAGCTCAACTTAGTAAGGATCTAAAACCGGAGCAAAAATTGTACTTTCTTTTGTATGTGTTGCAATCGGTGGGAGCATATGCAGATGCAAAGAAAGGGAAACGTTGACTTAGGTTTTTGATACGGAATATAGTAGATGTATTTAAACGTGCCGCACATAGTTGGCTATCTACGAGGATCCATTCAGTTAAGCAATATTCACCTCGTGGGTTAAACACAATACGACGCTCTAATTACCAGCTTGAGAAAAGTACCTGAAAACAGAATTTCGATGCGCTCATTTCTGTAATGCTGGTAAGATCCTGTATATAGGTTTCAGTTACGCAATATACATCGATTTCTAACTTATGTAAAGTACGTGCAAAAGCTTCTTTTTGTTCCATTAGTTTTAATGTTTGCACATTAAATGCGCCGAAGTTAACAAAAAACCTAGGTTTAATGAATGGTATTCTATTTGAAATAGCTTTGATATTGGACTCAGTGTTATAATCATTTTGCTCTACGTTCATAGCAGCTAAAAGAGCGTTATTACGAGATTGGTAAGAGGAAAGAGTAAGAAAAGATGCAGAATCGGAGGTAAAGATGCCTGCAGTAGTCTCATTTTGCTTATCGACCCTGCACGACTCAGCAGATAAGGCGACGGTTCTTATAATTTTTGATAGCCGATGCGATATGTAACCATTATAATTCGTATTAATCATGATTATATGTTGGATGTAAATAATTCTCGATCACCCATTCCTAGTGGGAATGGTTTGCATTCGACGCCTTCCCTTCCTTGGATAGTACACAAACCAAGTGGCGGAAATTTTCATCAGCAGCTGAATCCTGCCTATTGCGTCTAGCACGCTTGCTATCATTAGGTCATTATCCATTTTACACCGAGTGTTACTGCATAGTCAGTTCAAAATCGATGTTTAACATGAAAAAGGATGAAGGTTGTTTTCTATTTGACCGGGCAAGGCTCATTGTACCAGTCTCTTGCTTACGAGGTTTTGCCCGCCGGTCGTCAGGCCGCATTTTTCTATGGCTACGAGGGAATTGGTTTAGAATTGAAAATATACTCATTTATAAAATGATATTACCATATGCGTAAAAAATGATCGTTTACTTATGAAAAAATTCAATTCAAAGCTACATAACATTGTAACGAATTATTTTTTAAAGTGTGTTTTTGGAGTGCCAGCTTCATATTTTCCAATGCCGCGTGTTGCGTACGCGGGTAGTAGCTTTGCACGGACAGTTTCACAAAGATCCGATTGATCACGATTTCCAATTTTGTTTTTTCTTTGATCGGGTTGAGTTTGTATTCGTCCGTATGGAAATGCGGTTCTATCACATCTTTGTTTACTGGCGACGTTTCGGTGCCTAATTTTCAGTACCATCCTGAGGCCACTATACACAGCACAATACACACAATATAAAGTGGTTAAAGGGCGTAATACCAGCTCCTACTGATGAGTCGCCAATTAGCACGAAACGGATGTGCATGAGATTATACTTTCTGTTTATGCTGCCTTTGGTTTATCCTTCTGGTCATAACTGAACTAGTTTGTTACTACGTTCGCAACACCTAATACATACTTGCATATATATTAGCTCTCCGCAACAAACAGTATTTAACATCAGATTAAGTTTGACTAATAAGTGGGGCTTATTGTTCAAGTGATGACTAATCAATTATTAAGAATAAAGTCTTTCCAAATTTCATCTATAACTACTCGTTTTATTTTAAAACTCTTAGTGGTTTAAACTCTAATTTTGTGTTTTGCACCCTCATCCTACCTATTGAAATTATTCTAATAATACAATATTTATAAATATTAATTTATCTGACACGTCCAAAGGGTAAATTAATGTCTATTGACTGCAGTTTCATTTAGATATACGTGCATGTGTATCATTCATATTTTAACGACGGTTTTAGTTATGAATACACATACGCATGCACATGCGTGGCGTGCGCCTATTTAATGGTATGAAAATAACTTTTATTAACTAGTCTATCTTGAGTGCAACCCTAGTGGTTTGAATTGAAATTTAACATGTGAATTGGTCTTTCGGACTTCTATACCTATGCAACAGAATTAGAAAATATACTTATTTCTTAGATTATACTTTAAAGAATACATATCATTTTATTGACATTATTAGTAGATATAATTTGAATGATAATGATAGAATGGCTAGCCTGGACGTTGTATCGATGTATACTAATGTCCCGGTACAAGCAGCATTAGAAAGTGTGAAGCGTTGTTTAACAGAGTTCCCAGAGATAATCGAAGGTAGTAAAATGATGTTAAGTAGTATTATGGAAATCTTAAATATTTGTATGTCCTCCACCTACTTTAGGTTCAGAAATGAATTTTATAAACAAGTTAAAGGTGTCCCTATGGGGCAACCACTATCAGTCCCGGTTGCTAATATTTTTATGCACTATTTTGAAAAAAATCTGTTGTTAAAATCTCCTCTCAAGCCAAACTTGTATGTAAGATTCCTGGATGATATGTTTATAATTTGGAATCATGGTGATAATGAGTTAAATAAATTCCTCGAATTAGCCAACCAATTAGGTGAATTAAAGTTTACATTAGAAAAAGAGAATAATGATGAATTACCCTTTATGGATGTGAAAATAAAACGGAATGGTTCCAGATTGGAAAGAGATATTTTTAGAAAAGAGACTTATTCTGGACTTCTTCTTAATTTCTTATCAAATCACCCATATGGAATGAAAATAGGCATTCTTAAATCCATGATATTAAGGAGTCTTAGAATAGTGGATATAGAAAATATAGAAAAGGAAATGAGGAGATTAAGGGAAATATTCGAACTAAACGGCTATCCGTCAAGTATAATAGATAGATTATTAAATGAGATGTTGCTGAGATTTAATAATAACATAATAAACAAAGTAAAGAAGGAAACAGAAACGGATAAGCACAAAATTATGGTATTACCTGATTTAAAATTGAGCAGAAAAATTAGAATAATAGCAGCTAAATACAATATTAAAACAGTTTTAAGACAATCGCTTACTATAGGCAATAAACTACCTAACCAAAAAGAAAGAGTAGAACCCCTCGAGACATCAGGAGTATATGCGATACCTTGCAAAGAGTGTAATCTCAGGTATATAGGCGAAACCATGCGACCTATAAAGGTTCGTAGAGGTGAACACAAGACAGCCTGCAAATATGGACACATTCAAAGATCAGACCTAGCTAGGCATTCGAAGGAAACGGGTCATGAAATAGACTGGGAGGGATGTAAACGCATCGCGTTATGCAACCGCAACAGATTAACTAGACTAATTAGAGAGTCAATTGAAATAAAATCAGGAAAAGGTGTAATGAATGTAGCATCGGTAGAAAAATCATTGGGCCCAATATTTAATGAAGCATTTTCTACGGTCAGAAAACGTGAGGCTGCGGAACCTGAATTAAGTGGGAACCTAAGTAAAAAACCTCGCTTATAGAAAACTGATTGCGAATGACCTGTACCAATATCAATTCCTATATACTTATCTTTCTCAATAAAATGTTCCAGAAGAGGGTATACAGATTTAGCAAGGGTTAGTAGATAGGACATTAGATTAGAGACATTTGACTCACACTGTTGCTTATATTTTATATATTTATGTAAGGTGGGAATATCTTAATAAATGAATAATACGTTAGTCCTAGAGAAGATATTCATGGTTAACAGCTATCAAGTATCCTTTTAAGAGGAACTCAAAATGTGGTAGATAGACGGATATATAGATAGGCCTATCGGTAGATAGATAGGTTTATTCTATATACATAATATATATATATATATATATATACGGACATTAATAATTTTATACATTACCATTAAATTATATATTTATTTAAGATGGTAAATATATTGATATATATATATATATATAGACATTTAACTCACACTGTTGCTTATATTTATATATATGTTTTTATACATATTTATATGTATTTTATATATTTATATAAGGTGTGAATAAATAAATATACAATTTGATTAATTGGTCAAAAAGACAGCAAGAAAAGAGAAAAATAAGAATTTATTAGAAGTATGCAAACGTATATATATATATATATATATATATATATATATATATATATATATATATATATATAGGATTAGGGTTATTGGACTCACACTATTGCTTATATTTATATATGTTTTTATGCATATTGACAATTATTTTATATATTGATATAAGGTGTGACTAATTATTATTAATATATATATATATAGATATATATATATATGAAGGAGTTTCCGTGTTTCGCACCTGGATTAATTGAAATTACCTGATCTGCGTTTTGACTAACGCAGCTTTCATTGTTCCAGTAATTTTCTTTTAGCAAGATATTTCGGCCCATCTTACCGTAGGCCTTCATCAGTTGCATCTCACGAAACAAATGAAGCAAGTGTTTTATTTCCTCTAGTCATAATATTTATATACCTCAGACTGACCTTTCATTAGATATTCGCGTGTCACATATTGTGTGTGTGTACATTTTCATAACCGTTGTTTTCATCTAACTAATTTCGACCAGAGTGGCTGAATAATAATTTATCAATTGCATGCAATAACTATTCGTTTTTTAACACACTCAATGTAAATGACGTAACTGAGATGGGGGAGACCCATAATTCAGAAACACTCGTCATAAAAACATGCCATGAGTGATTAAACCAGAAGTCCGAAAGACTAATGCACATGTTAAATTACAATTCAAACCACTAGGTTGTACTCAAGATAGAGAAGTTAATAACAGTTATTGGCGCACGCCACGCATGTCCATGTGTATGTGTATGCATAACTAAAAAACTTGGTTAAATTATTTTATTTTGATACACATGTACGTACATCTAAATGAAACTGCAGTCAATAGACATTAATTTACCCTTTGCACGCGTCAGACAAATTATTACTTATAACTATTGTATTATTAGAATATTTCCAATGGGTAGGGTGGGGGTGTAAAACAGAAAATT
>JAQBSW010010481.1:0-24055 GCA_029291075.1 Eudiplozoon nipponicum | reverse complement strand
AATTTGTTACTAGGTTCGCAACACCTAATTCGTACTTACATATATATTAGTTCTTCGCAACAAACAGTATTTAACTGTAGTAGATTAGATAAAGTTTGAAAGAGTTAATTTGGTTAAAATTGGTGTGAATCGTATATATATATGGTGATTGACATAGATATTATATGGATTGTACACGTGTATGGACATATATAAATTTATCGATGGATGTATATGTCAATAACTAAATAATATCTGGGGAAATTCACATGGTTGCTAAAATGATTATATAGACATGCAGATTATATATGTTGCGCAAACGTAAATAAATATGGATGGATATTAGCGGAGACATATTTATGAATGGTTCTATATATTCATATAATATGTGAAGTGAACTCACATGGCTACTTATATATTGATTATAATATATATAACATATAATGTGTGCAGAATTGGATATGCACCGATATTTGTGTTAATATATAATGAGGGTATAAATAAAAATAAATATGTAAACAAGATAAAACATGTAAAGAAACTATTGTTTTTTATATATTTATACATACATAGACATAAAATTGTATATTGGATATTACCAAATCCGTTTTATCTAAAATAGTTTATCTATTGAGGGACTCATATACTTACTTTTAAGCTATTCATATTATATGCGGTGTGTAAATATATATATATATATATATATATATATATATATATATATATATATATATATATATATATATATATATATATAGGATGTCTATGCCTTTTAATTTAATAATATTCTTATAATTAGGAAGACACGAATAACAAATTGGATAAAGGTCATTTATTTCGTAAATACTAAACATCTGTTATACAGTCATACATATTTATACATTTTGGGTTTTCACTTGATTATGCTATTGGTAGCAAATCTGACTCGTTTTTACTGCTGTTTCTTGTTTTGACTATTTGGTGAATTTGTATGCGTTTGTGCTTGTGTGTATGCGTGTTTGCCTGTAAAGGTCATTCTCACAGTATTGCGAAGTGATGTCTGAGATCTGTTCATTTTTGTTTTGATAGCTTGAGAATTAACCATTTGTGCGCATTGTTCACTGTTACATATACAAGTGCTATTTTTCCCAGTATAGTTGATCGTTTCACCTAGTTGCGCAAAGTTGTCGTTTTCACATGGTAACAACGCCAGTGTGGATTGCAGTGTTAAACGCTCACATTGTTTGGAGACTTCTGTCATCGTATGCGCCTCTGTTATTTCCACTTCAGTTTGTTGCCAATCCGATTGTACGTTTGTTGATTCTAGTCGAGGGCCTGTTTGTTCTGGGCTGGATACTAGTAGATTGTTGTTGAATTTTGTTATTCTTGGCCAGTCGATAAGAATATCATGTTGATGAAACTTTTGAATATTAAGGTCATATTAAGGTTGTTCATCTCAGAAGCAGCAGACCCTTACGAAATCCTCAAACAAGCAAATGGTGTCGATCCTGACATCAAATTCACTCTCGAGGTAGAGAAAGTCGACAGTTTTCCTTTCCTTGACATCAAACTCACTCCAGAAGCAAACGGAGATTTGACAATGGCCATACATAGAAAATCCACTTTCACCGGACAATACATTCATTACAACAGTAGTGTGCTAAAATCCCACAAAAGAAACTTAGTAAACAACCTAGCAAACAGAATCAGGAAGATCTGCTCTGAACACAAGATTAAGGAAGAACTGGGCTACCTCAGGAAAATTTTGCTAATGAACAACTACCCAGAGCGTTTCATTGATGTCAACATCAGACCACAGCAGATTCGTACTAGAGAGGATATCGTCAAGCAGGTTTTCCTAAACTTACCATTTAGAGGCGACGTACCAGCCTCAATAATTGCACGGCGGCTGAATAGAATAACTAAGAAGAACTTTCCCAGTGTTAAAGTTAATATGACATTTAGTACACAGAGAATCATGAGGTTGGATGCCAAAGATCAATTGCCATTTCTCTCCAAATCATTCATAGTCTACAAATGCTCATGTATGTGCGGTAGCACATATATCGGACGTACGAAGAAGCAATTGATAAGCAGAATCCAGCAACATTTGCCACAGAAATTGATTATCAAAGGCTTGCCACCGTCAGGAAAATCAGCTATTTCAGATCATATATGGGCAACGGGGCACCCTGTCAATTCGACCAATTTCACAATTCTACATAAAGCAAAATCATAAAAATTATTATTTATCTACGAAGCCCTTTACATAAAACAACAAGCACCTGACCCTAATATTCAAAAGTTTCATCAACATGATATTCTTATCGACTGGCCAAGAATAACAAAATTCAACAACAATCTACTAGTATCCAGCCAAGAACAAACAGGCCCTCGACTAGAATCAACAAACGCACAATCGGATTGGCAACAAACTGAAGTGGAAATAACAGAGGCGCATACGATGACAGAAGTCTCCAAGCAATAATGACCAGATCTCAGACATCCCTTCGCAATACTGCGGGAATGACCTTTACATGCAAACACGCATACACAGAAACGGAAACGCATACACACTCACCAACTAGTCAAAACAAGAAACAGCAGTAAAAACGAATCAGATTTGTTACCACTATCATAATCAATTGAAAACCCAAAATGTATAAATATGTATGATTGTATAAGAGATGATTAGTATTCGCGAAATAAATGGCCTTTATCCACTTTGTTATTTGTGTCTTCCTAATTATAAGAATACTGTTAAATTAAAAAGGAATGAACATCATAAATATTATCAAAGAACGGGGTCAGCCTTTTACCCGCAAGGAACTAAACACTTATATTGCAGCCAACTGTACGTGTGCCAAACTTCTAGAAAGAATTAAGTTCTTCAAATCGTGTTTAGAATCAGATGTTGTGCCAAAACGATTGCTCAAGCAATACAGAAGAAATAACCAAAAACCGACGAATAAACTTATAAGTCGCTTATTGCTTAATGGTATCGAGGACAACCAATCAAAACTGCAAGACGCCGAGAGCATCATTCAATCACTGGGTTGTCAAATTGCAAGACTGAACGACGGCGAATACACCGCTTTCACAAAGAAGATAGAAACACTGATGAAAATAACAGCGGACAAAGAAACCAAGGACCTCACGAGAGACCTGGACAAATTTCCTATGCAATCAAAAGTTCCTACGAACACAGACACTTTTATTCACAATTATTCAAAAGTTACCTTGTCAAAAGACCAGAAAGAATTACTCTCCTTAGGAGCAAAATTCTGCGTTGTCAAGAAAAACCTAAGTGAACGTGACATTATTGACATTGAGGCTGGACCGGAAAATTTCAACAATGACTTAACGAAAGACACCGCCCCACATGCATTCGATGGACAAGGTCTGAAAGCTGAGTTAGTAAACGCACTAGAACAAAACAAGAAGGAATTCAAATGCAGCCAAATAATCACAAAACGGCACATAGACGAACTCAGAAAACTCCAATCAGACAAATCCATACAACTTGCCACACCCGACAAAGGATCAGGAATTGTTATACTTGAAGCCGACGCTTACAGGAAGGCCATGAACGATATAATAAATGATCAATCAAAATTTAAGCATGACATCAAACAGAAAGATGATTCAACGAACATTGAATCAAGAATAAATGCAATTTTGAAAAAGATGGAAAAATATGTTCTAACATCGATGGCTGACTCCGAGATTAGATCAAAACTCACAAAAGACATCCAAAAAGCAAAACCAGTCGGAACAAACACCGCAAGATTGTACGGCAAACCAAAAACTCATAAAGCCGTGACAGCCTCAGGAGCTCCTTCGATGCGGCCCATTATGTCAATGATCAACGCTCCACAACATAAACCAGCCAAGTTTCTCTGCAAACTACTTGAACCAATACGGAGCATCATAAACGCTAACACTATCAAGGACTCCTTCGAACTAGCAAATGAATTGAAGGGGAAGAACATCCTACAGAATAAAATGGTCTCGCTTGACGTCTCATCCTTATTTACAAACATACCACTGGATAAGACAACGGAGATCTTGTGTGACCTCATCAAAAATGAGTTTTTTGACTTCCCAATAGACACCAATGACATCAATAACCTCATATTAGCCTGTACTAAAAACGTGCAATTTACATTCTAAGGGATATACTGCCGTCAGATCAATGGTGTAGCTATGGGAAGTTGCATCGCACCCCTCCTGGCAGATGTATACATGTATCACCTGGAAAAAACTAGCCTAAAAGGTATAATTGACCAGTGCGCACTCTACAAAAGGTAGTAGATGATATCTTGTTGTTCATCCTCAGAAGCAGCATACCTTCCGAAACTCCTCAAACAAGCAAATGGAGTCGATCCAGACATCAAATTAGACTCTCGAGGTAGAGAAAGACGACAGTTTTCCCTTCCTTGACATCAAACTCACTCGAGAAGCAAACGGGGATTTGACACTGGCCATACATAGAAAATCCACTTTCACCGGACAATACATTCACTACAACAGTAGTGTGCCAAAATCCCACAAAAGAAACTTAGTAAACAACCTAGCAAACAGAATCAGGAAGATCTGCTCTGAACACAAGACTGAGGAAGAACTGGGCTACCTCAGGAATATTTTGCTAATGAACAACTACCCAGAGCGTTTCTATCTATGTCAAAATCAGACCACGGCAGGTTCGCACCAGAGAGGATACCGTCACAGGTTTTCTCCTAAACTAACCATTTAGGTCGTACCAGCGTCACAATTGCACAAGTACAAATAGAATAATCAACAACTATCCTGAAAAGAATGTTAATATGACATCTAAATGATGAAAGGAATTGTTACCACCACCCGCGCAATCAATTATTGTTAAATTATATAGATATGTTAAGCAAGTTGTCAATCGATATTCCTAAATGGTCTTTTCTTAGATTTATTTTTACCACTATTTTTCTTAGCCACTAACAACCAATGACAGGTTTCTGATTGTGATTATCAATATGATTAACTATCATAGCCATGGTGCTGACAATTTCATAAGTTAAGTTATTATTTATTTTTATTTTTTACATTCTGCTAGGTTTACCATTAGATCTTTAATAATATTTGTCCAATTAAATTATCAATGCGATTAATATAAATATTAAACTTATGTACAGGGAAATAGGTAATATAAAACTTAATATATCTTGATTTTGTTAAATAATTTATGCTCTCGTTTCAAAAGAATGAAACCGCTTAATGCACAAAGTTGCAGCAGCAATTTAAAGATTTTATACGGCATTTCGCATTCTTTTCCCTTAAGATAAAATAAAAAAGAACACGTAAGTGAGTGAATGATTTAAAACTCTTTGCTATTTGTGCCACATCTTCTTAATTTAATAATCTTGTTGATGGCCTAACATAGGTTTTATTTACTGACTATAAAGTTGCCGAACTAGGCTGTTCGCGCGACTCAGCAATGTTATGGTAGTAGAGGTTACTAAGAAGAGTGCTTATTTACCGCGCAATTACTATTTAAAATCCGCAAAATATTACAAGATATTTCCACGGGAAGTATATAACTGCTTGTTGTATTTTAGCATTACGAAATATACTTGACTAATGTGAATTTTTGTTGTTTATGAAACGTTACATAAAATGAAAGCATTAATTACACCGCTAAGTACGTTTTTGTTAATTTCTTGTTTTTGTTTCACTGTATTATGTCTCTAAGTAAAGGAATATGGTTTTAGTCAGTGTTTCGGAACATGTATTCAATATTATTTTATTGAGGAAAATTTTGCATATGAAATTCGTTTAATTTTTGCGTTTAGGCATAGAGCACTTATCCTGGTCCGTAATTATAGATGATTGAGTTTACGTATGGATGTGGAGATGTAGACTTCTTGTAATCACAGTCAATATGTGACGTTTTAGCCCACGGAATTTTGAAACGTTAAAAATTTAAGTTTCTATCCAGTTCAAATAAATTCCTCTTCACCTATCTAAATATTTTAAACACAGGAAAGTTTATTTATATCATTATAATTTCAAGCATTTGAAAAAGATTATTAATCTTGAAACGAAGTGTTTAAGAAGAATAATACCACCAGTGTGTTGCACTCTACGAGGTTTTTTTTCTTCACTAGATTGATTTGAATGAAAACTATATTAGAATAATTGAGTTTCAGATTTAAAAAGAAGACAAGACTTTTATTTCATCTATAATTTTGTTGGCTTCACACAAATAGTTGGCAGTATTTATAAATTTTAACACTTGGGAATATATTCCATGCGAGGGTTAAATAATGAGGACATAATTTCAATCAAATATTTGTCAAACGTTCAATAAGCAATATTATGTTATTATTTGATAGATATTTGTGCATACATTGTGAATTTATTTGTGCGTCAGATTGGAATCCATAATAATTCGCTGCCTATACACTGTCTATTTAATTAAAATACTGACTAAACACTTCAATTAAAATAAAATTTAAACGATGAAAATGATTTATCAATACAGAATATTGTGTCCATGTACCTGCAAAAACCATGTTAAATAATATTATAAACTTCTACATATAACACAAATATATCTTTTATATGTTAAATGTTCGCTGAATACAGAATTAAGTAGTCTCCTTTAAGCAAATCATGCAATTTACGCATATGCTGGGAGAAAAACTTAACTCAGCGTAATGGTCACACCCAGATTTGCAGGAGTTCGATGTGAAGTCGTAATCAACATGTTCGCTCAACCCCATAGTCATTGCTCTGAAATTAGCCAAACATTTATTTTACATTTAAATAAGATTAACGTAAACGCTTGAGAAACATTTCTATAAAAAATAAAGTTTCTTCTATATGATTGCAGATAAAATCTCTTCAAAGTAGTTTATTCAGGTAGATTTAAAAAGACAGACGGGCGTAAAATGCTTATTGGGTGAAGTGCAAATCCTCCGCTAAAAAGGATTATAACCTGGGAAAGCATAATTAGCTAGAAAGTAAAAATAAAGCAATTGAATCGATTTCTTACAAAATCGATATGATTGTTAGGAAGAAATTATTAGAGAAATCTCTACCCTATTTCAATTTAATTTTTACACTACAATACATATATTTTCGCGGCATATATTGTAATAAATTTATATTTTAATGAACCACGAAGAAATAAAATAAGAAAATTATCAATTTCTACAGAAATTTAAAATTAAAAATGCGTCAAATTTTTAACAGTTTCTAAATACGAATTATTTGCTATGTTTATTAACATTTTATTGAAATAAAAATAACAATGAATTATAGTTAAATACTGTTTGTTGCGAAGAACTAATATATATGCAAGTATGTATTAGGTTTTGCGAACCTAGTAACAAATTAGTTCAGTTGTGACCAGAAGGATAAACCAAAGGCAGCATGAACGGAAAGTATAATCTCATGCACATTCGTTTCGTGCTTACTGGCGACTCATCAGTAGGAGCCGGTATTACGCCCTTTAACCACTATATATTTGGTAGAAGAATGTGGAATAATAGGACGGTACAATCTCCTAGACGAATGTGTAAACCTGTAATAGTGAAGCTAACATAATCTAAAGTCAACGACAATGCGACTTCAATGCTAACTCACACTATATAATATATATAGCGAGTCTGTAAAGGATACTAACACTATGGCTATTGTGTTAGTAACCGATGTGTACCGGATACTAACACTATGGTTTCCGAGTCGGTACATGATACCAACCTGATGGATATAAATTTATGCTAAAGTTCACCCAAATTGAGAATTACAACAATTTCCGAACACCTGTTACTCCAGTTAAACCATACACTCTGGCCTTCATCGATATCAGTTATCCTTCTGGTCACAACTGAACTAATTTGTTACTAGGTTCGCAAAACCTAATACTTACAAACACTGAATTATGTTTAATTATTTGCAGACATATTTCTGCACTTTCCTTGCCAAGAGCACCACTTAATGGGTTAAAGGTTAATTAATTAACCAAATAGCAAACACGGCATCGCATAGCACAAAACATAAGCAATCGCCATTCTAAAACGTATATCATAAATATTATTTTGAAATATTTCACGCATTGGTTGCTATAAAATGTCCGGCCCAGTTTTGCTCCACCCAGGTCCATTTGGCAGTTTTCAGATACTCCGTGGCTTCATGTAGCGCGATACAATTGCTAGCCCATTTCTGCACTGATTTTGCAAGTTCGTAATTCTATTTCTAAAAAGGTCTATACCAAATGAAATCCGTTTTTTTACATAATCGGGATTTAAGAATCTAAATAGATATGCAAAAAAAATTATTATACCAAATGAAATATTTATTTAAGTAATGCTTTCTGTGTTTGTGCTCCTTAATCTTGATTTATCATCTTCTAATAGCTTGTTATATTAAAGATTGTCTCAAGAATAGGAATAGCATTTGTTCTTCTTCAATTAGAAAACGTTCCGTACGGTGGCGATTTTTGAACATTTCAAATGATATTACCAATTCATTCTTCAATCCATAATAATCACATTATATATATTCTTTTGAGCCTTGATAAAATTAATTGCACCCTTCTTCTGTGCGAAAACAAGAAGTCATTTTGTCAGATATTAGAAACATTTCTTTCGCATTGTCTTCTTTTCAAATGTAAAGCATGACCAATTAGTGTAGCCTTGAAACAATTGTTTTTATAATCAATACTAGAAGGTTCAAAATCCGCTGTTTGTTCAAACAGCAATTCAAATGCTGTCTCAAAATCAGCATCGCATTTATTAGAAGGATGTATTCCATAATTTCGACCCATCGAAAGTGCCTGCATTGTTAGCTGATCAATTGGTACTTTTGATAAGTTAAGCACGCGCTTATCAAGATTGGTAGGTATTAAATCACACAAAACTCCATGTTTTACATCTTTTTCCAATTTATTCAAAATTATTGCTTTATCTTTCCTTATAACTGTCGGCAAAAACATCAGAAACTTCATTCTTGCAAAGAGACTCAGTTCATCTTATACACAAGATACACACCCGATTCTTGCATGTAGCACTGCTTCATGTTTTTTCAACTACTCAATTTTGGAATACGCCAACTTTGTAAGATTTCTCCGGTTGACTCGTAGTTTTGACTTTCGTAAATGCGCACAAAATTACCTGGGAACTGTAATTGATTAATATACTAAAAATAGTGTTCTTTCCACAGTAACGCTCTTTGCGCTCTACACTTTACCGTCACTAGTTCATCTAGTTTTTTGAAAGATTCTTTTGAAATGCGAGCTTTAATAATATTCATTATACCCCGCTTATGCGCGAAAACACAAAGATATTTTGTCAGATATAAGAATTATTTCTTTCGCGTTGTCTTCTCATTTATCTACTAATGAACATATATTTATATAAAAATTGGAAATCAAAACAAGATAGAAATATTTGAACATAGAGAGAGTGGGAAAAGCGGAAACGAATCAAATTGCGTGCGTCACATCTAGTTCAAGCTCAATGCTTGTACGTGCTTCTTCTGCTTGCATAAATCCGGCTGCAATTTAGTAATCCATAAGGCTTCGTATGTGGCTAGCTCCCTTCTCTTTTTAGTTTTACCAATTACTTTGAATGCTTTGTCTGGAGAACTTACGTGCAATTTTTCGATGATGTGTTGCGCAATAGCAGATGTGTATTCACCATTTGATTTAAAACAGGCGTTTAAGCTGCAATGTTCTCTCATGCGAAACTCATCATCGAAACATCGCATGTATTTTTTAAAGTGTGTTTTTGGAGTGCCAGCTACATATTTTCCAATGCCGCGTTTTGCGTTCGCGGGTAATATCTTTGCACGTACAGTTTCACAAAGATCTGATTGATCACAATTTCCAGTAATTTTTTCTCTTTGATCGGGTTGACTTTGTATTTGTCCCAATGGAAATGCGGTTCTATCACATCTTTATTTACTGGCTAGGTTTCGGAAGTTGAATCCCACTTCCACCTTCAGTCCAATTAGTCTCCTTATATCCACAGCCCAATACTCACAATAGCAGATTTAATTCAATGTGATAACCTCTTTCCAAAACCATTCTATTTATAATTTTTGACTCAACACTGGTTTTAAACATAGAATTTGTCTCAGTAACTAAACTCAATTTATAACCAATCATTACCTCAGCTATCTCAAATTCCCCGTATACATGACCTCATCTCGTGTGCAGAATATTGTAGGGGAGATAGAAAGTATCGATCATTTCCTTGCTTTTATAACTGTACTGCTTCAATGTCACGGTAATCAAAATTCAAAACTGATAAAACAATAACCTTAACTGTCAAATACCATATTTTATTTAAAGTCGGAAACTCCAATGTATACAATGGTATATGAAGTATTGCACATATAGTAACAAATTAGTTCAATTATGGAGCAGCAATTTACCTAGATGGAAATAGATTGAATGTCATAGCGACGCTTAGGTCAAAGTTTAATGAGAGAAAGTTAGAGAGAATATGGACAAACTAAAGGTTATCAAAACTAATCATAAGCACAATGCGAAGTGAATCATATCTTAGAAATAATTGCATAAGAATATATGCTATTATGACTAAAATACATATAAATCTAAATATAATATCTTAACACCTTTATTAATATATATATATATATATATATATATATATATATATACATTTATATATTTCTAATAAATTATTATTTTTCTCGTTTCTTCCTGTTTCTTTGACCATTTAATCAAATTGTATATTTGTATATCAATATATAAAATAAATATAAATGTGTATTAAAACATATATATAAATATAAACAACAGTGCGAGTTAAATGTCATATATATTTATTTATTATTCCAATATGTATATCATCTTAAATAGATATATACATATTTAAATATGTATATATATAAATATATATATGTAAATGGTAATATATAAAATGATTAATGTCCGTATATATTTATATATATATATATATATATATATATAATGTATATAGAATAAACCTAGCTATCTAAATATATCTATATATCCGTCGATCAACCACATTTTGAGTTCCTCTTAAAATGACACTTGATACCTTTCAACCATGGATATCTTCTCTAGGTCCAATTTATTATTCATTTATAAAGATATTCACACCTTACATAAATATATAAAATATAAGCAACATTGTGAGTGGAATGTCTCTAACCTAATGTCCTATTTACTAACCATGGTCAAATCTGAATACCATCTTCTGGAACATTTTATTGAGAAAGATAAATATGTTGGAATTGATATTGGTATAGGTCATTCGCAATCAGTTTTCTATAAGCGATGTTTTTTACTTAGGTTCCCACTTAATTCAGTTTCCGCAGCCTCCCGTTTTCTGACCGTATTACGCCATGCGTTTGCATCCCTCCCAGTCTATTTCATGACCCGTTCCTTCGAATTCCTAGGTAGGTCTGAAAAAATTGTAAATTTTTTTGGAAGTTCTTTTGTTCATATTGTCGAAGTTTTTGACTTGTCTTGTCGAAGGAAAATGTTTTAGTTTTGATCTGAGTGGCTGAATTGCACAAGCGGGAAACTGCGTGGTTCCATCTTCGACTCTGCTAATAAATCGTTGTAATCTTCTTGTCGATTGTTCATTTTAATTATCATCGAAAAGAACCACAAATTTTCTTTGGGTAATTAAAGTGAATATTTGTTTTAAGGTCTCAATCATTCTGGTTCAGTAACCTGTGGATATCAGCGTATCCTGGTAAGCTTACTTATTTAATATAATATATAAATTGCAAGTAATTTAATAATATTATGTCTGGTTTATTAAATACTGAGGATACAGAGCAGTTGGAACTTAAGTGTTCCAAGATAGATGATCATTCCGCATATATGGATTTTCCGGGCCTGGCATCCAAGTGACCCCCTTCTGGTAGTGACCCATGGGCCTCTACAATTTTCATCCGATCCAGTTTTCCTTAAGGTCACATATGCTAATTCAGTTTTTACATAATATTTCTACTAACTGTGCTTTTAGAAACAAATCTATGTTAGTTTCCATATGTTTTAATTGAGATTTCTTGAACTGCAATTTTATTTGTAATTAATAGGTTTCTGTTTAAGAATAATGCATACCCGCGCTTAATACGTCGGTAACATGCAGTGGACTTACGTGATCTAGTGCTCAAAGCCAGGATTTATATATTATATGTAGTATATCCTTTTCTACATAACTCCTAACAGTTCCGCTATGACATTCTGGATTTAGGTTTTTTTTCAATCACTCATACGAAAACCATCTCTTCTGCTAAGACATTCTTGATTTATTTATTGTGTTTATTGTGACTTTGCTTTTATGCCAAGATAGTAACTTCATTTGACAATGCATTCTTTTTTGACGTCTAAAGCACGGCTAATTTTGACTTACAGTGAATTTTAATTTAATTTGCAACATTGCGTACAATATAACAATCATTTATTGCGCGGGTAGTGGTAAAAATTATTTAAATCAAGTTTGCGAGCTTGAAGTAAACACCAATCCCATTGTATTTAACCAGTCGTCGAACAACATAACAAAACTACCGCCAACCGCAACGCACTGACGCGTTTCGACCTTCCATGATCATCATCAGAGTACGACGGCAAACTGACTATCGAGGATCAAACCGCATTGAATATATATGGAAATCAAATTTAGATATGCGTTTCTCACCTCTAGCAGTCTCGCATACATTGAACATGACTGGAAATGTCGACTGCATAATTCTATGCAGGCACGAACATAAACTGCTTGTAGATTTCGCCATATATATATTTATAGGCAATACAATTGAACAACAGATTTTTTTTGCTCATTGAGGAAAATTTTGATTTGTATTTGGCGACTCTAATATTTGGTATTTATTGCGATCTTTAGGTTTCTCAAACCGACCAGAAATTTTTATTTTAAATGTCATTACAGGAAGGATCTCGAATTCACTTCAAGTAATAGCACGTATATTCGTTTTTCCATGTTTTATCTTCCTGAAAAGAAATCTTTTGAAACCAGTGAGGTGGTATGTATACGCACTTTGCTGTAATAGATGTGTTTAAATAAATCTTAAATTTAAAAAAAATGGATAAGAGCAATGTTTGTTGCAATAACGTGCCATTGATTGAAGCAATTGAGAAATTTAGCTTATAAGAAGGTGCTGAGTTATTTAATTTTTCTAAATTAGACAATCATTCTTCTATATAGAATCTCGAAGCCTAGTGTCTCAGTGTCTCTCCAATTATAGTGACCAATGGCCCATACAGAAGTAGGCGACCGCACCAGGATCAAATTTGCGGAAAGTTATACTAAATATAAAGATCGCGCTATTCGTAATCTTGTAGACCTCTATATAAGTCGCCCTTCGTGCGGACAATAATAGTATTCTGGTTAGGTTCTCGAGGCTAATATGTGTTTATAAACTAAGCGTACTTCCCGGCCACCCAGAATTTTACCTTGAGCTTGATTTTCATGTTTGATTCGTTAAAAAGAAGGTATTTTAGATTTTTTTTGAAAATTTCATAGAAACCGTGCCGTTTAATTATTTTACGCGTCTTTAGGAAGAACTTCAAAGACGGTATCGACCCAAAAGGGCAAAACATATGACTAACTTATTACGTCAAGAAACGATGGGAAATCAACTTTGGTATGAATTTCGCGACAGATTATTTTCAAATTTCATTAGGCTTGATATCTCTCAGGAAGACGTAAACAGAGTTTTCAACGCAAAATTTCACACATGATTAAGAGGCTCCCGAGATGTATAAAAAACATTAGAGACAGAGTGGTCAAAGCCACTGAGAGGATTGGACTAGTTCTATGGCCAGCAGTATTTTAATGTGTATGCAGTAACAGCTGACTCGTGTACAGAGTGGCAAATCCGATTAAATTAGGGAAGCATCTTGAACTTAGAAAATGACCTTAGTATACTCCAAACCGATATGTGTTTGGTGAAGCAAGTTACATAATTTAGGCAGAGCTATGGCACATTTTAAATGGATAATGTCCAAAAAATATGCACCGGGTATACAAATCGCTTGAGAGTGATCACAGTCCACGCGAATGGTGCATTTTGAACCGTAAATATGCCGGATTTGGAAGGTATTAGGGCGATAGATAGAAAGGAAGTACTTGTATTATTGCTAAACATAATTCTTCGGGAAACTAAACTAAAACCCGTTAGCAAGAGCCATAGGGAATGTAGCACATGCTAGTCCTCCTTGAATGCATAATCAAGGCGGTCTTAAATCATCCAAATTAATTGCAAGTATTTCGAAAGTAGATAATCACTACAGTGCTGAATGTAAATATTCTATATTTTACATTGAAAGACATCTTAAGATGGTTTCGATAAGTTAATCAAAGTGGATGAACTTCTTCAGCATTTTTAAATCTAATGTAGCGCAAATTGGTAGTCCCATATCTGAATATCCAGAATAGGCTGCTAAAGAAATACCAATTACGATTAAGAGTGCTAAAGTATTTTCAGTGACATTTGGGGCAGAAACTCTTATTCAATTGGATGATTCTGGTTGTTGACGTTAATGAAAACATTACTGGGATGGAAGGTTTAAGTAGGTTCTACCTTGCGTTAGATACTTAATCCAGGAACACGGGATACATCATGTAGCTAGTGACGTCTACTGAAATTGTGACCTTCTCAATCAGGTCGATGAGACTACCCAGACCCGATGTCGCCATGGATTTGGCAGAAGTCGTCAAGAAACAACTGGCCGTTAGCCAACACAAAGTCGAGTTGTTCGCTTTGTCATATTGTTCTCCAAATGTTCAATATTTAGCAGAGCATAAACAACAGATCTATCTTAAAGAAGTTAAGTGATTGATGGAGGAAGAAATTTGCAGGCATTCAGAGTCCAACCTTGCTCTCCAATCACGTTCGCTTTTATCACTAGAATGAAAGTTTTGTAGTAATTATAGTCTATTGAATACGGAAATGCAAGGTGGTTCGTATTTACTACCGAATCAAAGTAACTTTATCAGAGATGGGGAAGGGTATTAGATTTACACCACGTTAGATCTCCATAAAGATTACCAATAAAGAACAACCGCAGCGCAAATTCCTTAAAGAGCATCGCATGAGTTCTTATGTATGCCTCTTTTTAAATAATAATAGTCAGAAATTCCAGCATCTGCCTGCGGAGGTTCTTTGAGACTGACCATTAGCTAGGTGCATGTGAATGACGTTATCATTTGTGGTCAATCTAATGACGAACTTTTCGAGCAGTCGAACGCTATATTATCGAAACAGAAATATAATTTGATTCTTAGTTAATCTAGAGAAGAGCAATTTTAGCTTCAAGACATTGACATTTGCTGGAGAAATCATTTCTAAGGAAAGAATTAAACTTCCGACGATAAGATCAAAGCCATCAAAAATATGCCAGAACATATAACTGTACCCTAACTGCAAAGAATTTTGAAGATGATTAGTTACCACCTTTGTTTTATACCTGGTTTAGCTGTAATAATAAGGTAGTTTAATCGAAATTTATTTCGTGAACTGAGCACAATCAAGAAGGTCTGTCCTATTCTCCTTAATAAAGACAATAAAGAGGTTTTCCAGAGTGTCAAATACTTGTTAATTCAATTCAACATATTAGTACATGTGGACCGGACTAAACCGTTTCAGCTTCTCTCACATGCTTCCGATGTGCTCGTAGGGGCAGTGCTACATCAAAGAGGTAATGGTATCGTTAAGCAAAAAGGAATTTAAATTAGGAAACTCCGAAGACGTGGAAAGCGTTATGACAAATCTGGGAAGGAGTTGGTAGCAGTTTAAGCTGCAGTGCTTAAACAGTTGCATAAATTTGGTCATTTATCCACTAAGACATATACCAGGATGGTCACTGATGGGTGCGTTTGTCCAAAAATATCGAAATACGTATAATTTTGGATAAGGACATGTGCTCAATGTCAAACTTGTAAAGTTTGGTGAAACACCGAAACCGAAGTGGAAAATACTGGCATTACAACGGTTTGTTTCATGTATTTATACATCGATATAGTAAAAATTCCAGAAACTTTTGTCGAACATTTCAGTCGTCATTATGCATTAGCAATGTGGAAGGTCATGAAATCTTAGTCAGACCTACATATTTCAATGTATATTTGGATGTCACGATATTTTGTAACGTTAAGAATAATTAGTGGCCGTGGTTGTCAGTCAATGTTTGACCTATATTTCATTTCTTTGAATGTCATGTGGCATTCATGTGCATATAATCCCAATGGTAATAGGATATTTGAGGGGCTGCAAAACGAGCTGAACAATGCGTTACAATGCTACGGAGGATCAAGTTGGATACATGATTTTCCTGAGATTTGCTTGCGAAGATAAAAAGATACAGAAACGTCCAAAGCAGAATGTATTTATGGAGAGTCATTGAGATTACTTGTAGATCTTCTATTAGACGCTCAAAATGTCCACCATTAGACCTGTAGTTCATTTATACACTTATCAGTTTATAAATGCTTTAACAGTTAAAATGAGTCCTTTAACTGAAAACCAAGAAAAGAAGTCCAAGGTCTAAATGCTGTGTATTTTATGATTTAATGCAGGAATAAAATGTATACAGAGCTAAACAAAACAGAATTTAATTTTTCTTAATAAGATTATCATTCAGCATATATGAAGTATCCGGAATTGGCGTCTCAGGAAACTTCTTTGTTATTTTATGAAAAATGAAAGTCAGTTTTTGTCTGTCGATGAAGATGAATTCCCTTTAATAAGAGGCTCGCAAATGTATCAGGTAAATATATGTCATGTAGTAATAATTAATTTAAAGTTCAACTAGAAGAGTTACAATAAAGATTTGCACGGATAAGCACCCACATTTGGTCCGATAAATGAAATTTAAGAGAATTTTGCTAAATGTCCAATAGTATATAAGGCAAAAATTTTGCCTCATTAAACTTTGTTCTGTACTGTCTCAAAATTAGGTATTCTAAAGAAATTATATGTCCATAGTTGGACCTCTAAGTGGGAAGTTTTTTCTATATCCTGGTAAGTCAACTTCAAAAGATTCGCTAATAGACAGATATATATGCAAAAGAACAAACGGTTCAACAAATAAAGATACATAAAATGGTGAAAATCTTTTCTTCAAAACTCACAATTTCTGAGTAAATAAATTTGATACTGTCTCAATATATCGAGTAATGATGATCATGGTGGAAAATAACTGGTGTAATAATATCAACACTGACTTTTTTAACTTTTATTCATTATATGCTCCGACGAGTCGTATTATCGCTGCTGATTATGGAAACAAAAATTTTTTTTAAAAAAGTAATGAAAAAGTCGCATATTATATAAACAACCATAAGAACTGATTATATTAACAACAATTGTTATTTGATTCAAGACAAATGAAAACCATAGAACAATGTCAATTTAAATATTGGATTTTCGGTGTCATTTGGTTATACAACTTAATTATCTATATAAGTTTAATTTATCTAGATATATATATATATATATATATATATATATGGGTGTAGTAAAAACCTTGGATTTGGTTTTAGTTCTATTTTTATTTTGGCTCATAGGTATGCGTTTGTGTTTGTGAAAATGCCTGTATTGCAAAGAGATGTCTGAGATCTGATTATTATTTAATTAATGGCTTAAGTGATAATCATCTGTTCGCACTGGGGGCTGTTACAATCTTTCATTTATATACATTCTTGGTATACAGTTAAATAATGTTTGTTGCGGTGAACTAATATATATGCAAGTATGTATAAGGTGTTGCGTACCTAGTAACAAATTAGTTCAGTTGTGACCAGAAGGATAAACCAAAGACAGCATGAACGGAAGTATAATCTCATGCCAATCGGATTTAATATTTGTAGAGTCTGGTCGAGGGCGTGCTCAGTCTTGCCTGAAAACCTGTAAATTGTTGTTGAATTTTAATATTCATGACCAGTCAATTAGAATATTATGTTATGAAACTTTTATCTATTTAGGCCAGGTGCTTGTTGTTTTGTATATAGGTCTTCGTATAAATATGATATTTTCTCTGATTTTGCTTTAAATAGAATTGAGAAATTGGTGAAAATGACTGGGTGCCCCGTTTCCAAATAACTGATTTTTCACACGGTGCTAAGAATTTGTTAATAAATTGCTGCTGTAAATGTTGCTGGATTCTGTCTATCAATTGCCTCGTCGTTTGTCCAGTATATCTGCTACCGCACGTTTATTAGAAATTGTAGACTAGGAATGATCTTTGTCATCCAAACTCATGATACTCTTTGTGCTGAATGGGATATTAACATTAACACTGGGAAAATTCTATTTGTTATTTTATTCAGCTGCCGTGCAATTATTGAGGTTGATAAGTCGCCTGTTATTAGTAATTTTAGGAGAACGTGCTTAACGTATCCTCTCTAGTGCGAATCTGCCGTGATTTGATGTTGACATGAATGAGGGGTTCTGGGTAGTTCTACAATAGCAAAATTTTCCTCTGGTAGCCGAGATCTTCCTCGATCTTCTGTTCAGAGCAAATCTTCCGGATGTTGTTTGGTAGGTTGTTGATATAGTTTCTTCTGAAGGATCTTAGCACATTGCTTTTGTAATGAATCTATTGCCGGGTGGAAGTAGATTTTCTATGTTAGGCTATATTCAAATCCCCATTTTATTCTAGGGTGAGTTTGATGTCGAGGAAGAGAAAACTATTGTCTTTCTCTACCTCGAGAGTGAAATTGACGTCTTGATCGGCTCCATTTGCTTGTTTGAGGATTTCAGATGGGTATGCTGCTTCTGGGATAAACAAAAATATATCGTCTTCATACACACTGGACATTCATAAATTTTACGCTCGTTTTTTCAAGATGGTACCTGCATACATTTGTCAAGAGGGGTGCAATGCAGCTTTCCATAGCTGCACCATTCATCTGACGATAATATATCCCTTTAAATGCAAATTTCACGTTTTTTGTACATGCTAATATGAGGTTTTTTATGTCTTTATTGTCTATTGGGGAAATCATAAAACTCAGTTTTAATCAGGTCACATATGTTCGCCGTTGTCTTATACAGTGGTATGTTTGTAAATAAGGACTAGACATCAAACGAGACCATTTAACTCTGGGGAATGTTCCTACCCTTCAATTCATCTACTAGCTTGAATGAGTCCTTAATAGTGTTTTTGTTTATGATGTTTCGTATTGGTTGAAGTATTTTGCATGGAAACCTAGCTGGTTTATGTTGCTTGGCGTTGATCATTTACATAAAGAGCTGCATCGATGGAGCTCCTGAGGCTGTCACGGCATTATGCGATTTTGGTTTTCCGTACAATCTCGTGGTGTTTGTTCCGACGGGTTTTGCCTAATGGATGTCCTCTTTGAGTTTTTATCACATATCGGAATTAGCCATTGATGGTAAGATATATTTTTTCCATCTTTTCTTAGAATACAATTTATTCGTGATTCGATATTTGTTGAATCATCTTTCTGTTTAATTTCTTGTTTGAATTTAGATTGATGTTTTATAATACTGTCCGTGGACTTTCTATAAGATTCGGCTTCATGTATAACAACGCATGTTCCTTTGTCGGGTGTGGCAAGTCGTATGGATTTGTCTGATAGTAGTTTTCGGAGTTCGTCTGTGAGATTTTTGTGATGATTTGGTTGCTTTTTGAATTGCTTCTTGTATTTTTCGAGTGCGCTAAATATCTCAGCTTTCAGTCCTTCTCCATTGAATGTCTTTGTGGCGGTTTCTATCGTTAAGTCATTGTAGAAATTTTCCTTTCCAATCTGAATGTCAACAATGTAGCTTTTATTTTATCTTCTCTTGATTATGCAGAAATTTGCTCCAAGGGATAGTAATTTTTTCTAGGGTTTTGACAAGACCAATTTTCAATAATTGTGAATAAATATGTCATGGTTTGTAGGAAAATCATTTTTGTAGGAAATTTGTCCAGGTCCCTTGCAAACACGATTTGAAGAACTTAATACTTTCCCGAAGTTTAGCACTCATACAATAGTTTGCAATATTAATCTTTAGTTTCTTACGGGTAAACGGCTGACCCCGCTATTTAATTATATTTATTATGTCTATTGCCTTCGTATACTACACAAAATATTTCTAATTTGGAAGAAAAAAATATTAGTATCAAAGTGTATTATTGCCATTTATATCTAGATTACCAAACCTTGCTTTACAATCTTTCATTTTGATACATTCTTGGTATACGTTTGATTATGAGTGTAACAACTAATCTGACTCGGCTCTAATTATATTTCTTGTTTTGGCTGATTGGTAAGTGAGTATGCGTTTGCGTCTCTGTGTGTGTTTGCATTTAAAGGCTTTTCCCGCTGTATTGCAAATTGATATCTGAGATCTGGTCATAATTGTATTGATGGCTTAATCATCTCATCGCATTGTCGGCTGTTATCTGTATGATTGCTTTTTTTCCGAACGTAGTCTATCATTACACCATTTTGCGCAATATTGTTTTCTTAACGTGGTAACAGCGCAAGTGCAGATTGCAGTGTTGCACGATCATATTGTTTGAAAATTTCTTTCACCGTATGTGCACTTGATTTTTCCTCATCAGTTTGTTGCCAATCCGATTGATTTTTTGTTTAGTCTGCTCGAGGGCGTGTTCGGTCTTTCATCATGCAATCCATTCATTACAACAGCTGTGTGCCAAAGTCCTGCAAACGAAACGTAGTCAACAACCTAGCAAACAAAATCAGGAAGATCTGCTCTAAAAACAAGATCGAGGATGAACTGGGCTACCTAAGAAACATTTTCCTAATGAAAAACTACCCAGAGCGATTCATAGATGTAAAAATAAGACCACGGCAGATTCGTACTGTAGAGGATATCGGCAATCATGTTTTCCTAAATTAACCATTTAGAGGTGACTTACCAACTTCTATAATTGCACGGCGGCTGAATAGTATAATTAAAGTGAACTTCCCCAGTGTTGATGTTAATAAAACATTTAGTACACAGAGAATCATGAGGTTGGATGCCAAAGATCAATTGCCAATTCCCTCCAAATCATTCATAGTCTACAAATTCTTATATATGTGCGGTAGCACATTTATCGGGCGTACGAAGAAGCAATTGATAAACAGAATCCAGCAACATATACCGCTGAAATTGATTAACATAGACTAGGCATCGTCATGAAAATCAGTTATTTCCGATCATATATTGGAAACGGGCACCCAGTCAATTTGACAAATTTCTCAATTCTACGTAAAGCAAAATCATAAAAATTATGATACCTGTTTCCTTTCATATAAAAAATCACCTAGCATTAATAGTCAAAAGTTTTATCAACCCGATATTCTAATCGACTGGCCTCGAATAACAAAGTTCAACAACAGTTTACTGGAATCCATACAAGACCGAACACGCCCTCGATGAGACTCAACAAACCGTCAATCAGGTTGGCAACAAATTGAAGAGGAAAAACAAATGCACATACGATGACAGAAATTTCCAAACAATATGATCGTTCAACACTGCAATCTGCACTTGCGCTGTTACCACGTTAAGAAAACAATATTGTGCAAAATGATGTAATGAAAGACTACACTCGGAAAATGTCACTCATACGCGTAACAGTCAACAATGCGATCAGATGGTTAACTCTGAAGCCATCAATACAAAAAAATGACCAGATTTCGGACACCATTTTGCAATACAGGCACATACACAGACACATATAAATAAATACCTAGCAATCAGTCAAAACAAGAAATAGAAGTATAACCGAGATGGACATTTTGCCCCCAACATAATCAAATGAAAACGCAGAATGTATATAAATAAATGATTAAATAGCGAGTTTAGTCATTTCTAAATAAATGGTTATTATCCACTTTGTAATTAATGTGTTTTTTACTCCTAATTAGAAATATTCTATGTTATATTCGAGGGCAATGTACGCAATAAAGACATATATATATATATATATATATATATATATATATATATATATATATATATGTATATATATATATATATATAATTCCACGGTTATATATTATATTGGCATTATCTTACTTTATTTCATTGCAGACCACTTTTAATTTTAGAAACATTTCCTAAAGCATCAGATAGGCTGTTTTAACCTTTCTGTCCAAATAGTGATAAGTTCAACATAAATCGTTTATGATATTAAAATGAAATAGGTAATGATATTTTATTGTAAACGATGCTATGAAATGATAGTATAAGAAATGAAACAATTGTTTCAATTCACACTAAGCAAAAGGTATTAATAATACGACCTAAATATATGAACAGATAACTCTCAAAATAATACTAAAACTGCAAAATTTTAAATTATATTCCACACAAATAACATAGGCATCAAGCATTCGCTTTGCCTTATAACTAGATTAAACTGCAGATTATTAATTGATGTTAAATCATAATAATAGTAATCCACATATATTATAATAAAATTAATTTGTAAAAGGACTTACGTTTTCATAATTAAAGTTTAAAATTCGGAAGTGCTAAATTTGTAAATATTATAGATGTTAAGTTAGCTTTTATAGACTTTGCCAGAAAGAGTCAGCAGATTTTTTGTCCCAGAGAAAATTTTATAAAGAAATATATAATAGACAAGAGTAATGAACCATATAAAATTATTATTAAAAACAAACTATTTGCTGTTATTTCTATTTCTCTAAAGAAGTGTACTTAATCGGATCAATCAGAAAAAAAATGAAAATTTTAATTGTAAGTTTCTTTTGGAATTTCAATATGCGTGTTTAGTTTAACTTTTATTAATTATAAGTATCGTTGTTTTAATTTATAGGCGGTATTTGTCCATAAAATCAAGAACAAGATTATAAGAGCTTCTAATTTTTTTATAAAATTTAAAACAGCTATATCCTATTGAGTAGAAAATATCATGAAAATTCGAACACAATTTTATAAGCGAATTGGTACACTGCAATCTTAAATAAAGACATTAATCAGTGCAGTTTTAATATTATATTCATTTAAAAATTTGACACGTAACAAACAAATAAATAAGTGAATGATATTATGTTTTATCAATATGATATGTAAAAACATTGTATTAAACAAAAATATGCACTGCTTTATATTAAGTTATTATGATTAATGGAAACAATTTGTTGAGTATTAAATGATAGCCAGGATGGTTATCAAAATGGTAAATGTAGGTTTGCAAACATTAATAAATAGCAGTTCGGGTTTTTACCTGATGTCAGCAGTTGCAAGAGTACGTTCAGTCACACGTAACATTAGCATTATAACTGATTTCTTAGTCGTTTAGGAAACACGATGGTTTGCTATTAAGGACCAATTGCAAATCAATTTTTATGTGTTTAAAGTACAAAAGCGGCTGATATCTATGACATTCTAGTTGATATATCTGTCTACGGAAAATAATCTTCGTTGTACACAGTATATTTCTAAGTTTAAAATAGAGTTTTAAAATGCAAAGTGCTCTTCATGTTGTCTTTATCTAAGTTATTAGGTCTTCTATTAAGTGTATGCTAGGCTGGAGACACAAACGTGTACATCTAAAATCAAGCAAATTGTGTTATTAATGCGCAATTCATTGTTTCCAATCCGCTTTACCAAGATGTGACATAACATAATAAATCCATGGAATGGTGCTGTCCAAAGTTTCAAGCTGCCGTTTATTCCATACACTGGCTCCATTGTGTCAAGTAGATCGTGCAACTTACCTTTCTTCGTATGCCTTAAACGTCTAAGTCTGTATAATGTACATGACTCAAAATTCTTTGTCGTCGTTAAATTTTCATGATACTGCATAATCCCACATAATTTGTCGCCAAATGCTATGCCATTAGCTGATTGTGCCAATACGATCTGTGTGCTTCTTTCATTATATTTGCTTCAGATGTCACTAACAGACTAATCCATCGCGAATTCGGGAATTATATGGGATCAACTTTACGCAGGTAGTGATAGCAAACACATACACCGGATTTGCCAACCTTAGAAAAAGTTCAATTCACTTATATACGCTTTTCTTCGTTAGTATACTATAGGTATTTTATAAGTTAGCTGCAACAATATGTGTGTTTTGCATTTTTTGACAACTCTT
>JAQBSW010010480.1:0-24057 GCA_029291075.1 Eudiplozoon nipponicum | reverse complement strand
TATATATATATGCTAAACCCTCTACCAACGAATAATATTTTACTATTTGTGTGTTATTAATAAGAACTTTAGGTCCTAATGTATGGCATATAGCATCAATATAAAAGAAAGTCTAAGCAAGATTCATTGTTTAGTGTATAACCGAAAATTTTGAGTAGTTTCCAGCAGGGTGGCTCAGTGGTTAGAGCAACAGATTCCAAAGCAGACGTGCCCAGGTTCGAGTCCTGTCCGCGAAAAGTTCTAGACAGTACGCGATGATTTCCCAACAAGGATAAAACCGGTCTACTGCATGATTAGCCATTTTAACCTTATACAATGCTTAGTTTGTACTGAAAAATGTATATACATAAAGGATCAGGTGTTTATATCATGGACAAAAACTTGATTCTTGTAATATATAACTATTCTACATTTAATTGAGAAATGCCATGAATACCGCGAAATGTAATAACTGATATCGATCAAGGTGAATTGTCTGAAGAAACAAGTTTCAGAAATAGTCTAATGATCAATTTTGGTGTAATTTGGCATATATTGAAATCAATTGTGTTGCTATCATGTACCGACACGGAAACCATAGCGTTGGTACCTCTCACATGTGTACATGAGATCATGCCTTTCGTTTCTGCTGACTTCGGTTTACCATTCTGCTTCTATTAGAACTAACTGCTTACTAGGTACTCCACACCTAAAACACCATTGAACGTGTTAAAAGGCAGTTCAACTAATAAAATCTTTAAGCGAGGTTACAAAAAGTCAGAGTACATAATTTGCGAGCCACAACAAATACATTAAGGCAGTCGTTGTTCAGTAATAGTATATAAATTTGTGAACCCTAACTTAAAAGAAATTTAACTTTATCGACTGTATTCTCCGTGTAAAACAACTCTCAAATAATAGAAAAATCCTGTCAATGTGCTTTACGGATTCACAACAAGTAATGTTCAAAATTATTGTAATCAAGGTTGCGGACGGTGATAAAAATAACTATAATCAAGGCTGCAATCTTAATATAAGCACCTGACCCATTAATTACTCACATATGTCAGTATACACTAAGAATTGTACAGTGTAGAATAGGCAATTCAGCCAGTAGACTGGTTCCGTCCTTATTGGGAACTCATCATGTACTGGACAGAATTTGCCGCGGACAGGGCTCGAACCATATTCATTAGCATAGCACGATGAAAAACAGACTAACAAGGTTTAAACTACCATGTATACATAATACACAAAATATCAGATAGGTGGCTCAAAAACCTGGTAATCTCACAAAACTTGTACTTCAAGCGAAATATTTTGCGCGACAGGGAATAAATTAATTACCTATCCTGTGCATGATGAGTTCCCAATAAAGACGAAACCGGTATACTGGCTGAATTGCCTTTTCTACACTATACAATTCTTAGTTTATACTGACATATATAAGTAATTAATGGGTCAAGTGCTTATATCAAGACCACAACCTTGATTATAATAATTGCTTTCACCGTCCGCGCAAACAATTTTCGTTTAATGTTCAAACTGCTAAGATAAACAACAATCTTATTTCATTACTGAAGTTACCAAACATAGGATTGTACCATCCTATTATTCCACATTCCTCACACAATTATATAGTGGGTAAAGGGCGTAATACCGACTCCTACTGATGAGTCGCCAGTAAGCACAAAACGAATGTGTACATGAGATTATACTTTCCGTTCATGCTGCCTTTGGTTTATCCTTCTGGTCGCAACTGAACTAATTTGCAACTAGGTTCGCAACACATAAAAGACTTGCATATATATTAATTCTCTGTAACAAACAATAGCAAGGTAAAGGACAGCCTTTCGTTCGTATCGACATTTCATGATCATTATCTTAGCACGACGGCAGACTCATTATCGAGGATCAAACCGCAATGCATTTTTAAGTAAAGCAAAATTAGATATGCGGCCCACACTTCCAGTAGTCTCACGTACATCACACTTCACTGGGGCATGTACATTGCAAATTTTCTCTCTATTCACGAACATTAACTTTATGCGGATTAGCTCACGTGCATAAAAGTTGTACAATTAAACAATCACTGATTTTGCAGGAAGTGAAAACAAATATTTTTCCAATTTGAGATAAACGCAAATCCTACATTATTTAAATGGTTTCACAGTATAACAAAACTATAACTTATAAACATGTGGCGAAAGATCAAAACAATTTATCTACTTATCTGCATATAAATTGTGCAGTCGAAATTTTCAGACAGGTACAATTTATTCAGGACTCCTATAAATGCGAACCGCGTAGAGGAATCCTATCACTTATACATACATTGTGGTTTGAACCTCGTTAGACAGTTTTTCGCACCTTTCACCTCTTTCTTGTAGGAATCACGGATTAATAAACGTAGTAAATTTAGTCACACATGTGGAATCGAAATAATTCCCGATCACTCAAGGTGAATAAATTAATTCAAACCGAAAGTGTCGGTAGAACTGACTGCATTTGTTCTGTTGTACTTCTGGTTATAATTATGAGAATATAATTTAAACTATTTTAAAGCCACTCATGAAGTAAACGTTTCTTAAATGAAATATTTGAAATTTATGTAGATAAATATGAAAAGATATATTAATAGTGCAAGCCGATATTCATACAAGTAGTTTAGCCATTAGGACAACTGATTCCGAGACAGATATGCACTGGTTCAAATCCTGTTCGCGGAAAATTCTGGCCAGTACGTGATGAGTTCCGAATATGGACGAAACTGGTCTACTGGATAAATTGCGTTTTCTACATTGTTCAATGCGTAGTTTATACTGAACAGTCTATGTATATAATGAATCGGGTATTTACATCAAGATCGCAAGCTTAATTTAAATATTTTTTATAAAGTGTATTTTATGTGAGTTCACTAGAGACGAGATATACAACTAAGATTTCCATTAGTTAGATTGCCTTATCGCTCTGATGATTGCCAAGGTAAATCGACGTCATTCATTACGCAAGCATGATTATATTTTTATGCTGTACAAATTATTATAAAACGGGTATTTTACTTATTAAAGAACCGTTTACGTGAGCTAACTTTTCCCCTATAACTTTTGAAATACGATGTACCCAGCCGTGTAAATTAAACCGTTGCAATTACTTCCTCGAATTTACACCTCTGTTGTAATGCGAGTTTGATTACACTTCTAAGTAATTCACCTCGGTTTTGTTTTTGTGATCGAAGGGTTAATAGCTTATGTTTACATTCATTTCTTTATCATAGGTGTACGTTTGTTTTTGCTTGTGTGTGTGTGAATGGATGTGCTAAGCAATTATCAGTATTCTTTAATTGTTCTACTATAATTGAATTAAAATCACCGAAATTATCAACCAGGCGAAACATATCACGATTTTCATTTCGAATAGTCATTCAATTTGGATTAAGATGAATTTGCACTAATGGTAATAAATTACTTGAAAATTTATTTATCAAACAAGAAACAAATATTAACCTCATGACGTCTTGACCATTGAAAAATATTGCGTATTTGTTTGTCCCATTCTTTTCGTGCCATATGTAGGTAATGTTAAGAATCTTTTTGTTGAAATACATTTCATAGATCCTTTATTACGATCTAAGAAGTTACAATAATGTAAGAGCCAATAATTGTGATTCTCTCGCTGTGGGAGTTCATTCAGACAATGTGAAATATTAGGTGTTGCGAACCTAGTAAGAAATTAGTTCAGTTGTGACCAGAAGAAAAAAACCAAAGACAGCAAGAACGGAAAGTATAATCTCATACACATTCGTTTCGTGCTTACTGGCGACTCATCAGTAGGAGCCGGAATTACGCACTTTAACCACTATATATTTGAGTGAGGAATGTGGGATAATAGGACGATAAAATCTCCTAGACGAATGTGTAAATTTGTAGTAGTGAAGCTAATATAAAGTCTCGAAACCGTGAATTCCATGCTAACTCACACCATAATATATAAACCGAGTCTGTTATGGATACTAACACTATGGCTATTGTGTTAGTAACCGATGCCAACATTATAATACCGAAATGGTACATGGTACTAACGCTTTGGTTGCCAAGTCGGTACATGCTACCAATATGATGGGTATCAATGTATGCAATAGTTCACCGAAATTGAGAATTACAATTATTTTTGAATACCTGTAACTCCAGTAAATACATGCACTCTGGCTTTCATCGATATAAGTTATCACATAGATTCGTAATACCTAATAGATACTTGCATGCATATTGGTTCTCCGCAACAAACAGTATTTAATGTGAAATATTAACTTATTGCCGAACGGTCCCAACCTTTCTCTTTTTGACGATCTTTACTAAACTGTTTACATATTCCGAACAGTGTGTTCAGTTCTTTAAATCAAGTTAACGAGCTTGAAGTAAACACCAATCCCATTGCATTTAACCAGTCGTCGAACAACACAACAAAACTACCGCTAGCTGCAACGCACTGACGCGTTCCCACCTTCCATGATCATCATCAGAGTACGACGACAAACTGACTATCGAAGATCAAACCGCATTTAATATATATGGAAATCAAATTTAGATATGCGGCTCTCACCTCTAGCAGTCTTGCATACATTGAACTTGACTGGAAATGTCGGCGGCACAATTTCTATGCAGTCACGAACATTAACTGTTTGCAGCTTTCGCCACATATACATATATAGGCAATACAATTTAAACAATAATTGATTGCGCGGGTGGTCGTAACAATTCTTTAACTCAAGTTTGCGAGCTTGAAGTAAACACCAATCCCATTGTATTTATCCAGTCGTCGAACAACACAACAAAACTACCGCCAGCCGCAACGCACTGACGTGTTTCGACCTTATTTGATCATCATCAGATTACGACGGCAAACTGACTATCGAGGATCAAACCGCATTGAATATATATGGAAATCAAATTTAGATGTGCGGCTCTCACCTCTAGCAGTCTTGCATACATTGAACTTGACTGGAAATGTCGGCTGCACAATTTCTATGCAGTCACGAACATTAACTGTTTGCAGCTTTCGCCACATATACATATATAGGCAATACAATTTATCAATAATTGATTGCGCGGGTGGTGGTAACAGTTCTTTATAAATGTGGCGAAAGCTGCAAACAGTTAATGTTCGTAATTACCTGATCTGCGTTTTGACTAACGCAGCTTTCATTGTTCCAGTAATTTTCTTTCATCAAAATATTTCGGCCTTGCTTACCGTAGGCCTTCATCAGTTGCATTTCATTATATAAATGAAGCAAGTGACTGCATAGAAATTGTGCTACTGACATTTTCAGTCAAGTTCAAAGTATGCGAGACTACTAAAGGTGAGAGCCGCACATCTAAATTTTATTTCCACATATATTCATTGCGGTTTGATCTGCGATAGTCAGTTTGCCTTCGTACTCTAATGATGATCATGGAAGGTCGAAACGCGTCAGTGCGTTGCGGCTGGCGGTAATTTTGTTATGTTGTTCGACGACTGGTTAAATACAATTGGATTAGTGTTTACTTCAGGCTCGTAAACTTGATTTAAAGAACTGTTAGCACCACCCGCGCAATCAATTATTGTTAAAGTGTGTTCAGTTGCCCAGTGCATCCGCTGTATTCCCTGTCGTATGTTTATTTAAGCGGATGAAGTATAATCAAATCTCTTCACAAATACAAAAGGAGACCTCCTAACTCACTATTCACCAGCGGAAAAAAACGTTGCTGCATAGGATTACGTTGGGAAGCATTATGATGTTACATTTCCCAGACAAATTTTATTGCACGACTGGACATTGATAATTATCTCGTCAATATATTGACTATCAAGTTTACAATTTACAATATTATAATTTATTTTTTCAAACTAATTCTACACTACTATAGTCAAGGTTACGATCATCATATAAAAACCTAATCCATTTAGAAGATACATTTTTCAGGGCTTGACAATATATTTTTCCTGTGAATATGGTGTCAATCCTGAAGATGTGACTGGAAATGAAGTCCAGAAAATTCGGACGTAGTTTGTAAGATCTTGTTTCAACGTCATTTTCAGACAAGCAGCTGATTAAAGGCTTCAAAATGAAGGGACAAGTGAGAACCCACCAATCAAGGCAAAAAATCGGTGCACCTGGAAATGTAAAGGATTCAAGATTTTACCGACCTACGAGTGCTATAAATTGTCCCGCACAAAAAAAACGGCGGCGAAAATAAAAACAAGAAAGGCAGCACCGCGCAATTTACATCAATTTTTAAGTATAAAAAAACAAGAATTTTGTGGTGTAGAAAAGGCAATTCGTCCAGAAGGCCAGTTTCGTCCTTATTGGATGCTCAAAATGTACTGGCCAGAATTTTCCTCGGACAAGGTCTTTACGTGATGAGATCCGAATAAGGATGAAACCTTGATTTTAGTAAATTTGGAGTGGTAACAGACGGCTGGCGTTGAAATTCTTCAATGCCGCGTTTTGCGTACGCGGGTAATAGTTGTACACGGGCAGTTACACAAAGATACGATTCTTTACACTTTCCGATTTTGTTTTGTCTTTGATCGGGTTGAATTCTTCTTTTTCGAAAATGTGATTCATTTACATTTTAATGGTGATTGATCACTCTCCAGCACCAATTCCCAGCAACACAATCACAATATAATATATATATATATATATATATATATATATATATATATATATATATATATATATAGAATGGTTTTGAAACGAGGTTACAATTCGTTTAAATTTGCTATTGCACTCAGTGTTGTGTTGCCCGAGGATGGTGTTGGCGCAGGCAACCGAAACGTCGCTAGTAAACAAAGTTGTGATAGAACCACATTTTCAGTTAAAAAAAGAAGAATTCAACCCGATCAGAGACAAAACAAAATCGGAAAGTGTTAAGAATCGGATCGTTGTGTAACTGCCCGTGTACAACTATTACCCGCGTACGCAAAACGCGGCATTGAAGAAAACGAATTTTACACACCGCAACAAAATTTCAAAAAGTATTTGACGTTGAAATTCGGCAATGAAAATCAAATATTTTAAATAAAATTATGAGCGAGAAGAGCTAAAACAATGTTCTGCAAAACTAGAATCAGGTAGTTAAGCAATATTAGTAAAATGAATGTTGCCAGCTTGATATGAACACTAATCCTATCATGTATACATACGTCATTATAAACTAAGCATTGTGTAGTATATAAAATGAAAATCATCAGGTAGACTAGACAGAGATCAATCGTTGCAGTTGCGCATCTATGTTTTTGCTTTTATCAATATTATTAAGCGTGATGTCTATTTAGACGAATGGTAGCACTTTATTTGTAATTTCAACGTTGATCTATTACATCATCAAATTATTAAAACAGTTATATTTTTTCTTGAATTAGATTTTGACAAATTGCGTGGAGCAAAAGGATTATCGTAGACAATATAAAATTTCACTAATTTGGAGGATTCCCGTAAAGATAAATAGCAGAGTTAAACGTTTTACAGTTATCAGATTCAGTTTTTAATTTTTTTGTTTAAAATTGTCATTTTCTGGGTAAAATGGAGCGAAAGTTACGCAGTGTTCAATATGAATAACGGGCTTGTTTTTGGAATATCTCTTGAAACTTCTTGTTCTTAGTACTGGAAATGAGGCGCCGAAGGTCTATCAGCCAAGGTTAGAATAAACTTGCTTTGTGGTGGCTGGCTGAAGATTCGTCCCTACACTTCTACGCCATTCATAATAACCACTGGAAATAATGTTCAATCAAATCTTGGTTGTCAGGAGACTTTGCCGTATCTTATTTCCAATATCATCATCAAGATTCTAAAAGTACACAGTAAAATACTCATACTAAAAGATTTTACCACATTTGATTAAATCTGGCGGTTTGAGCAGTGTAGTTTGAGCTATAAGAATCCTGAAGTTTGTACTAGAAGTGAGGTACCGTAAAGTCGCCTGGCAACCAAGATTAGATCGAACCTCATTTTCAGTGGTTAGTACGAATGGTGAAGTATCCTTTGGAAAGTGGGAAAGAATCAGCACTTAGTCTCTACGGAGCGGAACTCAACAAATACTTGGATATGAAGATCAAGGATAATTTTATTAACGAATAGAAATGATGGATCCGAAATTTCAGTCAAGTAAAACGTGTGATATTATTAGGAGATAGAGAAGAATTTTAATTATCCAAACCTTACTTGTGCATGTATGTATTGGGTGTTGCGAACCTAGTAACAAATTAGTTCAGTTGTACCGTCCTATTATTCCACATACTTCGACCAAATATATAGTGGTTAAATGGCGTAATACCGGCTCCTACTGATGAGTAGCCAGTAAGCACGAAACGAATGTGCATGAGATTATACTTTCCGTTCATGCTGCCTTAGGTTTATCCTTCTGGTCACAACTGAACTAATTTGTTACTAGGTTCGCAACACCTAATACATACTTACATGTATATTATTTCTTCGAAACAAACAGTATTTAACTTACTTGTGCATCGCGGTATGGTCATTTTTAATACGATTGCCATCATTGTCTTCAGATGACCAGGTCTAAAACTGTGCGAAAAGTTAAATAAACAAAATTGGTGTTCTACAATGCTGTGTTTTGCGCATGCGGGTTGTAGCTTTGCACCAACAGTTTTACAAATATCCGATTGAGCACAATTTCCTTGTCTGTGTCTGTTTTACCTTGAGATTAGACTGGGCGTGTATTCGTCCTTTTCTTCAGAAGGCTTCTACATCGTTCCCACCAACAATTGGAAATTTGGGTCTATCAAAGCTTCGCCGTTAAACAACGACTTGATAGACCCAAATTTCCAATTGTTAGTGGAAACGATGTTGAAGCCTTCGGAAGAAAGGGACGAGTGCAGGCCCAGCCTAATCGAAGGTAAAACAGACACAGGTAAGGAAATTGTGATCAATCGGATCTTTGTGAACCTGTCTATGCAAAACTGCAATCCGCGTACGCAAAACACGGCATTACACTGTATATAAATATAATTTTTGAAATTTTATCGTCGCCCACGTTAAATGATCTTTTAAGCTAACTCACTTCAATATGTATCCAAAACATGATGTTTTAAATAAGCTATGTTTCATGAAAATTGAGAATATTTCTCATTATAAACGTATAAAACGAAAAAAGACCTTCCATTTTGGATCGAAATTTGTTATTATTTTTTCATGGCAAGTATGGCATCATTTAATGACACGTATGTTCTATATTCTCTATTATATGTAGAAATTCGCTTGCTAAAGTGGAAAAAATAAGAAGTTCAGTTGTTATCCTATTTCCGAAAAAGCGTCGTTTCGCATTAATTTTGGAAAATAACCAGAAACGTATGAAATGCAAGTCAGAGTAATAAAGCGAAATTGGATACTTTTTTTCAATTTTTCGCGATTTTGATATAAGCAACTAACCCATTATGTATACACGTTTGTCAGTATAAATTACGCATTTTATAATGTAGAAAAGACAATCCAGCCAGAGTCGAAACCTGTCAGTGCGTTGCGGCTGGCGGTAGTTTTGTTATGTTCTTTGACGACTGGTTAAATACAATGGGATTGGTGTTTACTTCAAGCTTGCAAACTTGATTTAAAGAACTGTTACCACCACTCGCGCAATCAATTATTGTTAAATTGTGTTGCCTATATATGTATATGTGGCGAAAGCTGCAAACACTTACTGTTTGTAACAGCAAAGAAATTGTGCAGCCGACTTTTCCAGTCAAGTTCAATGTATGCGAGACTGCTAGAGGTGAGAGCCACATATCTTACTTTGATTTCCGAATATATGCAATGCGGTTTGATCCTTGATAGTCAGTTTGCCGACGTACTCTAATGATGATCATGGAAGGACGAAACGCGTGAGTGCGTTGCGGCTGGCGGTAGTTTTGTTATGTTGTTTGACGACTGGTTAAATACAATGAGATTAGTGTATACTTCAAGCTCGCAAACTTGATTTAAAGAAAGGTAGAAATAAAACCTAGGCTTCCACTCGGGCCATTCTATTAATTATGTCCTGTCATAATTATTAGAATAGACATGATTTCACCATTTGGTAAGTTCTACTAGAATATTTGTTTTTGTTCACGATTGCACTAACGTATAATTCTTTATCGGAATGATAGTCACGTTCACTTGATGCGATCCTTAGAAATACACAAAATGTACAGTTTCGCGAAGCAGATATTGAGCTTTATGTCGCTGAACCAAATGGTTGTGTTTGATCCAACTTTTATCAGTCTAAACCAATACTGAGGATCTTTCCAATATTGATGAAACCAAGTTATATTAAAGATTGCCCAGTTTATACCAACGATATATATAAATTGCCTTTCTTATCGTTGCACAGCACTAATATATATATATATATATATATATATATATATAATCTAATATTGACCAAATGCCTTAATAAATATTAGATTTTATTAGTACTACAGCATTCGTATGCAGTTGCGTCGAACATATTTTGTCGGTCTCTTGCCTTCTTCGACATAAATGTGAAACTTATAATGTTGATCGATTTGTTAACAAATGCGATTGGAGTTGGTATTCAGTCTACCAACTTACTCGAAAGGTATTGGTGCCTAATCAATTCTGTGCTTACATTTTGTTTGTGAACTTCATCGCTATTTGGCTCGCTACGCCAAAAATATATAAATAAACTGTGTCATTATCAATGTTAGATTACTGTTTTATAATTTGCCCTTTTTGTTATTCATTGACATAAATATTGATCGCTGAGATTGAATAATCCAAATCTGTTGGCAATAGTTGACATTATCAATTGACAGTTAGGCGGGACATAGAGGAAGGAAAGGAAATCAGTGCTGCACAAATTGCCAAAAGAACCTTTATAAATGATGTATATTTCAGACTGGTCCAGATTTTCAACCACATCTCTTGTAATCGGGTTTCCATGTGTAGACGGTTTGTGTTTACTGTATTTATGATATAAATGACAAACGCGCTTGTGTAAATGTTTACGCCTCATTGCACCCTATCAGAAAGGTGCATGATATGTATTCTTGTTATTTAATGACTATTATTATAATGCCTAGGATGTTGTTTCAATAACGTTAGACTACATTAATAAAAAGACACCAACATAAAAGTCAGGCTAGGACAGAGCATCGTTGGATTAAATACTGCAGGTTCTTTGTTCATTAAAGTAGCATTAAAGCAGACTATAGTGCTTAGATGAATAGTTATGAATTAACATACTAAATAAGCATTTACAAGGTAGAATAAAAGTTATTATCAGTTTTCAAATAACAAAATGCAAAGCAATCCATACGACAGGGATGTTTGAAAACACAGCCTACCAGCGAACAGTGTATTGCTCTGTTAGCCAATCAGAGAGAGCCGACTTAAGCGGATTTTATTCTATCTACATTTTTGATTGGATGCACGTTGTTTAATCGAACTGCGCCACAACTTTGGTTATAGCTACGACTACATACAACGACGCACAATATGCTAACGCAAAACTCCCTTGGCTTCCGTTTTTTTACGTATAAAACACATCTACGTAAATATGTGCACATTCAAACACAGGAAATATCCTTTAGATAATAAATATAATGAGAGAACACGAGATAGACATGCTTGTTAGTTTATGAAAATTTGATAGCGCTCTGAACTATTTTCCTATTCTAACATACGTATTTGCTCCATGTCATGTTCACTGTAGCGAAAATAGTGAAAATTAAAGTCAGTAAGGACAATACGATTGTCACCTGGTCTCTCAATCATACACTAATTTATATCTCACTCTTCCTCTCTACATCACTGATTCGTAGTATACTCACTGTCATTTACTTATCGCATTATCAGTCCAGTAATGTAATGGCCGAAGAGGCAAACCGTGTGCACGCTAATGGACTCAACACAGATGTCCCTAAAACACGAATTAAACTTAAAGTCCATACATGCGTTTATTCGAATGTCTATTCATCTACACATTTGCCTATTGTAGAATCAGCTTTTATTCGATATATATATTTACATATATATATATATATATATATATATATATATATATATATATATTCGTAATTATCTTCGTCTGCTAAAGTTAATCACGCAATTTTTAAGGTTTACATGAATGAAATTGGCGCATTGCTTACCGGGACAAGTGTATCGGAAATTCATGCACGCACATTAACACAATAACAAGAACCGTGCTTTCGTGTCTTCCGCTAAGCTGAGGTAGAATATTCATGGTTATATTTATCAATGGTCATTCAAGCGAACTACGACAAGACAATCAACCACGTCAATATCTAATTTATATCAAAACTTCTTCACGTTGCTCTTCAAAACTTCCTCGAAGTATTGCTTATACAATTCACCACGCCAGGATGTTGTACATTCGATAACCAATTTGAGTGGAAACTTTGAAGTGTTGTTCGTTATATGGCCTCGTTAGGACTACTGTTTTCACGATTAACAATCTAAGATCCCGCTTGAACGAGCAGTTGTCATTCTATGGTTTCAGGCTGTTCAGTGAAGCGTTTTTTCTAGAGTTATTCCACAACTGACTGCTTGCCTGCCCGTCAGCGTAATTGTTTGGCAGGTTAACCGACTGGTTAAATTGATTGTTGTTTCAAGATCCTGTTAGACTAACTGAAGTAGTTATACAGACATGGCTACCTGAGTAAATATTTTGTGGAAGTCATCACCAATCGAGCGTGTTCATATTTTGTGAAATTGAGCGAACACTCAACATTGAACAGTGTACTCAAGTATTAGAAATCTATACGCGCCGAGAGAAATAGTGTTATTTTTGCGGTGGGCTGGTGTTGTTTGCACAATCAGCCGAAAGCAATTCGGAAATCGATTTCACGCTACTTTTCACATGATCGCTCTGATGAAAAATTCTAAAACCCATCATTTTCTCCTATTTTTGCTTGACCAATTTTAGCAATAGGAATTTTTCTGCTCTACAAAAGAAAACTTCCGTTTTTCTGCTTGGTTTCTGAACCAACCGATAGTTGTTCGTTTAGTTTCAATTAATAATGTGTGTAGATATATTTTTATATAAATCTGTGTGTAAGTGTGCAATTTTGTGATTTCGCATGACTGGTTTTATACAAGAGAGACTTCAAAATCTGGACAATCAATATCATCTATGAAAACCGGAGAAAAATCGATCAACCTAATAAATATACGGATAGTTTTCCACCTTGTTATGTTGATAAAGCAATTTTTACTGTATTGATTTTCACCTCAGGATCAGGTACGACTATATACCCCGTGCAAAATATGCACTATTAACGGATCTATTGGATAAACAAAGTAGTTCTATCGTTTGTCCTAAGTGGAGTATTGAATTTGAAACATGTCAGGTGAGTACTTACATTTTCTAATTTGTGCTATTGATTGAAACTAATTCCACCATATTTTATATTACCAGTCGCAAATATATATATAGTTCAAATTATTTTACATAGATACAGTGCATATTTGCTCTCACTAATATATATTAATCGTTTTAAATTTTTGAAACAGATTTTGGATCCGTTATAAATTAAAAATTTCGATGTATTAATCAACTTTGGAATTAATATGAAAATGTGATGTTATTTATGCACGACTGTACCACATTTGTTACAAACGAGGAAAAAATATATGGCCTGAATGAAACACACATCGTATTTAACTCTTTTTGGATTGTCAGTTTTAATTTTCTTATCATTTGTAAATGATCGCCTCGTATTCGTGACTAATAACCTATATTACTTGACAATTCCAAATTTGATTATTAATTGCATGTTAACCAATACACAATAGA
Organism: Eudiplozoon nipponicum; assembly: GCA_029291075.1. Taxonomy (NCBI): domain Eukaryota; kingdom Metazoa; phylum Platyhelminthes; class Monogenea; order Mazocraeidea; family Diplozoidae; genus Eudiplozoon; species Eudiplozoon nipponicum. The sequence goes on along the minus strand of JAQBSW010010480.1, from coordinate 10,264 downwards.
TATCAAATATATCAAGTACCTGTGACTGATGGTAGCATGGCTATTTTGTTCGACAACTGGTTAAATGCAATCGAATTTGTGTTTATACCAAGCTCGCAAAGCTGATTTAAAGAATTATTATTATTTTAATTTTATTGGACTTAAATATTCCAAAGGGTTTGAAAACATGCAAAATAACACAGATCTTGAATAAATATTGTTTTTGCGAAACAGGATTAATTGAAATTACCTGATCTGAGTTTTGACTAACGTAGCTTCCAGTAGTTCAGTAAGGAATTAACTCTATTGATCTTAATGATACGTGCCACAGTATCACGTAGTATAGATTTTTCATTGAAGTTTTAACTTTTGTCTAGTAGGTCGTTAAACGTCTTTTTTCTTAAAAATTGAATCACTTCGCGAGCTTTTAATCTAGGTATGCAGATCTTTAATATTTATAGTATTACTTGGACAATTTACTCGATACATATTGCAAGATGTAAATAGTTATATAGGAGACAAAAATCAGTTGTCTAAAAATCGTCATATAAAACACATGATAGTTACTATGTCAATCCATTGGATCAATGACTACTGCATCTTAACTTGTCTATGAGATACACAATATGATGAAACAATAATTATTTTTAAAAATTGATAAAATTTGATTACATTCCAGCAACAGGTAGGTTCTTATCACCTTAGTTTGAAACGGTAGACAACATAATGTTTCATGTAATTGGTCAATACTGTAACATTTCCAAAGAGTTTATCAAGTTAGAAGACGGATTCTTTCTTAAGCTAAAATTCTTAGAACAGGGACTCAAATTAAAAAAGATTACACTTCAATAGGAGGGAAAATAGGACGTACTATATACTCAAATTACTCTCACAAATATATAGTGGATAAAGGGCGTAATATCGGCTCCAGTAAGCACGAAACAAATGTGTACGAGATTACTCTATCCGTTCATGCTGTCTTTGGTTTGTCCTTCTGGTCATATTTGAACTAATTTGTTACTAGGTTCGCAATACCTAATACATGATTATATGTACATAAGTTTTCCACCACAAACAATATCTACACTTTAGACATCGCCAACCGAATAAATAAAGCCTTTAAACGAACATCGGTTGCGCGGGCGGTGATAACAGTTATTGTAATCAAGGTTGCGAATTTGATATAGGCAACTGACCCATTAATTGCTTACAAATGTCAGTATAAACTAAGAATTGTATAGTATAGAAAATGCAATTCATCCAGTTGACCGGTTTCGTCCTTATTGGGAACTCATTACGTACTGGCCAGAATTGGCCGTGATAAGTTCCTAATAAGTACTAAACCGATCTACCTTGGGTGAATTTACTTTTATAATCTATACAATTCTTAGTTTATACTGACATATGTAAGCAATTAATGGGTCAGGTGCTTATATCAAGATCGCATCCTTGATCATAATAAATGCAGCCACTATTCATCTGAGCAATGATTTACAGTAGCTTATAATAATGCCAAATCTCCTTGTAGACCATGGTATCCTCCTTCATGGAGGACTCATTTCATATTGCAGGTCAAATATGTAAATGTAAAAAGTTACAGCAATGCATTTCGCTCCAAATGCACCTACTTAAATAAATGGAATTTAATCTGTCGAGGCACTGTCAGGGTGTTATTGATAATATCACACACTTTGTCAAAACATCTATTTGGTACATTCATTTACTTTCTTCATTAATATAGTGTATCCTATGAACAATAGCTGCATTCATCCAATTAACTTTTTTCAGATGGTTACATGCTATACAGCTTTGCATATCCAATGGCTGAAATAGGTTTGAAACCGCATTTTGCCAAAACAACAGGTCGATTTTTTATTATGCTTCTGTTTATACAAAAATTGCATTACTTTGTAAAAAATAAAATAAAGTGGTGTTCATTACTTGTTATAACTTTCTCAATTAAGTCATCATTGTCTACACAATGGGTGTTAACAAGTATGCAGATCAAGTTTCAATACTGAAATAAAAGACATTGTTACTTTAATAAATCAACAAAAGCAGTACTACTGTCGGTTAAATGCATTGGTGCGTTTCAAAATTAACACAACTCCAACAAATTATCCTAATTTATTTTCTTATTCAAGTATGTATTATGTGTTGCGAACCAAGTAACAAATTAGTTCAGTTGTTACCAGATGGATAAACCAAAGGCAGCATGAACGGAAAGTATAATCTCATGTACATTCGTTTCATGCTTCCTGGCGACTCATCAGTAGGAGCCGGTATTACGCCCTTTAACCGCTATATATTTGTGTGAGGAATGTGGGATAATAGGACGGTACAATATCCCACATACTTCACCCAAATATATAGTGGTTAAAGGGCGTAACACCGGCTCGAAACGAATGTGCATGAGATTATACTTTCCGTTCATGCTGCCTTTGGCTTATCCTTCTGGTCACAACTGAACTAATTTGTTACTAGGTTCGGGCTCGAAACGAATGTGCATGAGATTATACTTTCCGTTCATGCTGCCTTTGGCTTATCCTTCTGGTCACAACTGAACTAATTTGTTACTAGGTTCGCAACACCTAATGCATACTTGCATATATATATTAGCTCTCCGCAACAAACAGTATTTAATTATATTCTTATTCTTTCTTTATTCTTAATTATAAGGAAATAAATACTGTGGCTGATTAAATGAACATTAGTTGCGTGAGCAGTGATAACAATTAGCACAATCGAGGTTGCAATCTTGATATAAGCACCTGACACATTAATTACTTACATATGTCAGTATAAACTAAGAATTGTATAGAGTAAAGAAGGCAATTCATCCAGTAGACCGGTTTCGTCCATATTGGGAACTCATCATGTACTGACCAGAATTTGCCGCGGACAGGGTTCAAACCCGGATAAGTAATTAATGGGTCAGGTGCTTATATCAAGATCGCAACCTTGATTATTGTAAATGCTGTGGCTCTTATCCATACCGAATTTATTTTGAAAGATTTGACAAATATTAGAATTTTTTCCAACAGTTTGAAACATAATTAGATATATTATAGAATTATTTAGAATTTTAGCTGAATATTTACTTTTGTGTTAGCATTGTATCATAACTAACAAACATACCAACTATATTGAATGCGTGTTATTATCCATTTGTATGGAAAATTTATAAAACACTTTAGAATTTTTGTATTTACCTTATTGAATATAAATAATATATATGTAATTATGTACTGGGTATTGCTTATCTTGTAGGAAATTAGTTAAAATAGGACCACATTGTTATGCTAAAATCAGAATAAACGAATGGTACTACATCCAATAACAAGTAGTTCTACATCAGGAAATGTAGAACATTTATGCAGTGCAATATTTCACACGTGTGTTTTTAGGCCTAAATAAATTCAGCCTCATAGAAAGTAGTAGTCAATACAAGTTCAAAATAAACTCACTATATATATCATATTTATCATAACTGTAAAGTATAACAACACTATGGATTTGTCAATATCGAGTGAATAAAAATTTGCCTACACAAAGGCTTTCGAAATAGGATGAATTTCGGCAAAATGAAGAATAACAACCACTTTTGTACGCCTGCTACTCCAGAGCGTTCATAAACGCTGGACTCAATCAGCGACAGCTATTTGTGTCCCTGGTAGCAAATCTGTTCAAATCGAATAAGAACATGAGCAAAATGTGTAAACTTGCGTATACAAGCATTACGTGCTTTATATGACTTTCTTTCTAAGTAAGCCTAGTTAGGACACTATTAATCGATAATTTGGTGCTTTGGGAATATTCTATCGTAATGCCCTTATAAGAAACTGATGAACATTGTTTGTTGCGCCAAGATCTATGGACCCATTGCAATGCAAAACAATGTCTTGACCATAGCAGCAGTACGTATAAAGCTACGTGAACTTAAATCGTTATTTACGCTACCTGCGTTTCACCTACAGTTAAACGCACCGACCCGCAAATAATCTTTACCTTTCGCGGTGTAGACCAGGTTTGGCTGTCCCGAATAAAACAGTTTGGATAATAAATAAACAGAGATGTGTTGCATGGTGCATTGGATTCGATCTAATCCACCTTGCAGCTACCTTTGATGCCCGACACGCGAGGCTACTTGCAATAAAACTGTTTATTATATGAACATTTGAACTACAACCAACATTAGTATCTTAAATGTATTTCATTATAAAGCATAACCGTGCTGCTGTAAAAATATCGATTTCAATGAATGTGACGGAATATTATCCAAGTGGAATAAGTTGGCTTACTTGTTGATGTGAAAAAAAAACAATTTCTAGAATATATTGTAACAATTCATTGATTGAGCATGTAATGCAATGCGATGAATAAGTAGATTAATTTCTCGACTTGCTTCCGACCTCATTTGTAGCAAATCTTGTGAGTTTAGGTATTTGCTGTTCAACTCATAACCGGTAGCACCATTTGCTTATACGCATTTTTCAAATAAAATCCAAGTTTAAAAAAATGTTTCTTGCACTTTCCATCGTTTGGCTTTAGATTGTTGCAATTATAAAATCGTGTTATAATACACGACAAATAAGGATTACTTGAATTTCTATTTCCAAATTGTTTTCGTCTAAACTCAATATGGTCATGCACATGAATTGACGCGATTAGACTATCTGTGGTCATCACCAGGGTACGCCATGAAACCGACCAACGAGGATCAAACCCTTCTTTAAATCGAGTTTTCGAGTTTGAGGTAAACATCAATCCCATGGTATTTAACCAGTCGTCGAACAACATAACATAACTACCGCCAGCCGCAACGCACTGACGCGTTTCGACCTTCCTTGATCATCATCAGAGTACGACGGCAAACTGACTATCGAGGATCAAACCGCATTGAATATTTATGGAAATCAAATTTAGATATGCAGCTCTCACCTCTAGCAGTCTCGCATACATTGACCTTGACTGGAAATGTCGGCTGCACGGTTTCTATACAACTGAACAATAATTGATTGCGCGTGCGGTGGTAATATTTCTTTAAATCAAGTTTGCGAGCTTGAAGTAAACACCAATCCCATTGTATTTGAGCAGTCGTCGACCAACATAACAAAACTACCGCCAGCCGCGGTTGTTCGAAGATTTGTTAAATACAATAGGATTGGTGCTAACATCAAGCTCGCAAAGTTAATTTAAAGAATTTTTACCACTACCCGCGCATTCAATTATTGTTGAATAGGATAAAACCCATTTCATATTAAATGTATGGAAAATTAGATATGTGGATGTCACTTCTATGTGACTGATTACAGAATTTGAATGAAGCCATGGGCATTAACTTATTGCAGCTTACGCTATATATAAATATGTGTATAAGGTATACAATTTAAAAAAAGATTGAATGCGCGGATGATTATTAAAATTATTTAAATTAAATTTGCAAGTTTGTTTCTAATCAGTTGCACAACATAGCAAAACAACCGTCAGTCACATATATCTATATAGGCCTATATATGTATATATGACGAAAGCTACAAACAGTTAACGTTCGTGACTGCATAGAAATTGTGCAGCCGACATTTCCAGTCAAGTTCAATGTATGCGAGACTGCTAGAGGTGAGAGCCGCATATCTAAATTTGATTTCCGTATATATTCAATGCGGTTTGATCCTCGATATTCAGTTTGCCGTCATACTCTGATGATGATCATGGAAGGTCGAAACGCGTCAGTGCGTTGCGGCTGGCGGTAGTTTTATGTTGTTTGACGACTGGTTAAATACAATGAGATTAGTGTTTACTTCAAGCTCGCAATTTTGATTTAAATCAATGTACACATTCGTTTTGTGCTTACTGGCGACTCATCAGTAGGAGCCGATATTACGCCATGTACCCACTATATATTTGAGTGAAAAATATAGGACAATTGGCAGTAAAATCTCCAATACGAATGTGTAATCCGTCAGTAGTACTGCTAGCAATTTAGTAAGTCTTCCTATTAAACTCTTCATCACAGAGCTTGGTAACAACCGCTGGGTATTGCAGTTTTACAGAACGTAAATTTTATGCAATTCGTTAATTGATCTGTTAAACAAAATGAGCTACTTTAAAGACTTATTAAGCTACGTAAAAATTAGCTAAGATAATACTTATAATGTCATCATTTATATAATACTCTATACTAGTTGTGATTGGGCAACGTAATTCTTTATAAACATTAATTAATAAAGCAGTATGTAATATAACTGATTTTCTGACCAGTTGCTAGCTGCTCGTTTTCCTGATAGTCCCAAAGCATCGTAACCTGCACGCTCTAATGAACAGAAAATACAACCAAGGTAATTATATGAAGCAGCAAAAACAATATGTATATATTAACAGTATTTTGGCGTGTATTGCCAAAATAAACATTGAAAACACAATACAATAACGCCTGTCTATCCTTTTCTATACGTTATACTTTACGAAAACCGTGTAGCATGCTGTTTATGGTTTTCAGGTAGTAGCGTGCACGCACTACATTTTGCCAAATAATTTGGTATTTATTAATAACCATCACAGGGAAGTGTGCAAACAGATTGTCATTTTATCAGTGTTTTGTTCTTACAGAACCTCTCACTTGATGTCAGTGTGAGGTCAGTGCTCGATGTCGGAATTCAATTGGGACAATTTCTGTTGAGGCAAGTCGCCTAGATCACTGAATAATTATTTTCAAGGAACAACTAAATTTGAACGAATCTCGCGCTTCGCCTTTAAAGTCTGGTTAGCGATTGAAGAGAATTTATAAACGGCGGAGTCACGTAAAGGATTCAACATCTGATTAAACTTGCCAGAATACTGAATGGCAACAAGCTGGCGCTAAAATTGCAGTCTGACTACTGCATCTGAGATACTACTTATACTGAATTATCCAGCAAATATAAACTTAAGGAACGTACAATCTTTCCACTTAATTACGCGGATGTACGCAAAGGTTTAAAATAATAAATATTCAATTCGTTTTTGTGACGTGTGTACTCATACACCTATTAAAGTAAACCAATAATGCGGTATTGCATATAAAGCGCATTTCAATAGATAGATTCTAGGCCAATCTTGTCAAATTTCCAACAAAATCTCTTTAGGGCTGATTGTTAAAATCAGATTCTTTTGTTCTCTTACGAAAATATACGACATCTGCTCGCTTTGGCAGCCTGAAAATTTGTCAAAAATCCGCTTAACAACTGCGTCAATGACCAAAGGAAACAAAAGTGTATTAACTTTACTCCATGCAAAAGGTGTGTTAATTGTTGTACAGAGACATTTATTCTGATTAGATAAGACGGATTCTTCGCTGGTCAACTGATTGTGGACAATCCTCTATCACAATCTTATCAATAACTTAATGTTGAAATTGAAGTTTTCCCTTGACGTAATCTTGATCCGCCCTCAAGCACAGACGCACTATTGTGTAAGATAGAGCAGGACGAAGATATATAAGGAGAGATGCAAAATGTGTATTCATGTCACTTGTGCAATAACTAAATCATTAGCTCTGAATTTAATTGTCAATAATAGAAATGAGTTATACCAAAATATTTCTATTTATCAGTTGGAAACCAGAAAGAAGGAACCTAGATAATACGGTCAACTAAAATATTTTGCGATAGGTAGGTGAAAAAAAATACTATACTATATATAATACATTCCTGCATCCTTTAAAACTTCGGTATACTACCGACCAAATATTCAATATTAATTCGTGTGCAGTTACTAAAATAATGCCGAGTAGAATTTTGAGTTTTTAGTAGAAATTGCGTTCCATGTATTACCAAATGAATCACAAAAAATGTTCAGTGTAAATTTAGAAATGCTTCAGAAAACATTATGCGACACCGAGAAATCTGCCTTACTATCATTTCTCGTCACTAAAGAGATTAATACAAAAAATTATTTAGTATTCTGTAAAATCAGTATTCAAATCCTCCTTTTAAATTGATGAATTACGCATTGCGTGTTGCTGAAGGTGTTTGCCCCCATATATATATATATATATATATATATATATATATATATATATATATATATATATCCACCCTCATTAAATTTGGGTTAGTTACAACAAAATCAGATAAGAAGAATAGAATTACAAGCTGGAGAAAATCACACTCAGATATTAGTGAATGAATTCGTTGAATGTGATAATAATTGATAGTCCTTGTAATAGGCATATGAGGCGGCCGCTTATTTTGTTAAATGATGGACATAATAAAAATGTCAAAATTATCAAAATACTCCAGCTGTGATTCAAAAGGTTGCTCTGTTAACTTGAACAAATCAGTTATACTGTGAGTTTATTTATAAAAGACAAGAGAACATAAATATGCTCATTTTGTAATTTAATGTCCTCCACACGCGTGTCTACAAATCAATCATTTAAATCTGTTCATTTACCCGTAATCGTTTAGTTATTATCTGACTTCTGTAGATTCAAGATCGTTGCATGAATGTTGAAATTTTACAAATACACCACCAGGCACACATGGAGAAATCTCTGATGGATCGTTACCTTTATCCAAATGACGTAAGAAATTAGAACAATAAGTTTTTAATGGTCGTTTAATTTTAGCAATAAATAAAGTTATGCTTTCTCATTTTAAATCTTACTCAAATATACCGACAAATTCATTTTAAAATAAGTCGGATACTCTTGTCGAACTATTAATTATCATGAACAAGTTAAACGTCTAACCTTGTCTATTAAGGATCACAAAAACAATCGGGATGGAGATTATTCCAGTAGATCCTAAATTAGATTTTTCAAATGTTCTGCTTCGGTCATGATCACACCTATATAATAGCCTGAGCGTAGTTTAATGACGTTAGGATCGATAAATAGCACGTATTGCATAATATTGGATAATATAATTTTACTCTTTAAAAAGTTATATATATATATATATACATATATAGAAAGAGAGAGAGAGATAGTGAGAGCAACAGATTCAGAAGCAGACGTAACCAGGTTCGAGCCCTATGCGTGGCAAATTATGGGCAGTACGTGATTAGTTCCCAATAAAGACGCAACCGGTCAACTAAATGAACTTGATCTATGTTGCATCGAGTTGTGCAGTGCGAGCATCACATTTAGAGTTTCCACGGTTTTCTTGTGTGATTTCACTACCAGTTTGCATTCAGTTCGTCCTTGTGGTGGCTGTGTACTGGCCAGTCAACGACGATTATATCGTACATCATTTCTATGTGGATAGTACGAATGATGTTGAACACTTCGGAGGGAGGGAACGAATCAGCACTAAAAAAAACAAATAAGAACTCAATGCTTCTTGGAAATGGGGATCAATCGAACCTTTGCGAAATTAATAGTGCAAATCTACTACAAAACGAACTGTCCTGTCTACATTATGCACTGCTTAGTTTGTATTGACAAATGTATATACATAATGAGACAAGTGTTTACATGACTTACACACACACACACACATTATATATATATATATATATATATATATATATATATATATATATATATATATATATATATATATATATTGCAATTCATCCACTACTCCAGCTGAGGTCATACTTGGCATTAATAATTAGTAGACAGAAATACCGATTCCAGAATTTGGTCTAGGGAACGTATCGTTTTTGATCATACAACACATCTACGTCATTGAAGACGCAAATAGCATGCCTGTTTCAGTTATAGGCAAACTTTTATTTTGATAAGCTCTTACTTCATGAAGTCTTCTGAGGATTTCGCTTCCCATGCTTTGATCGCACTTTCCTGGTCACAAACTCATTACTTCTCAAAATTTCAATGTATTCACGCAACCCACTGGGATATATATATATATATATATATATAGCTATGAACTTTCAGAAAAACACTGCAGAATTGATTAGGTAAGGCGAAACTTTATATTTCAGATTAGTTGCAAATTGTGACTGTTCGCAGTAGAGCATGCCTTCATTCACGAGACTGTTAGTTAACCTAATGAATGAGCTTGTCCAGGCTTTTGTTCCGGCTCAGCGGATTGGTTAACTAGATGAGAATCGAGTTCGGAATGTTTTAGAATTGAAAGAGGATGGATCAGGTTTACTTGCTGCAGGATAGCTCAGTGGTTAGAGCACCAGGTTCCGAAGCAGACGTGCCCAGGTTCGAGCTCTGTCTAGTTGTTAGACTAAATTTAATACATGCATCATAATTTTGTTACGATTAGTGGTTAGAGCACCAGATTCTGAAGCAGACGTGCCCAGGTTCGATTTCTGTCCGCGGCAAATT
>JAQBSW010010479.1:0-24064 GCA_029291075.1 Eudiplozoon nipponicum | reverse complement strand
TTCGTTCAGTTACGTATTGCTAGAAAGAATGCATTAAACATAGTGTATGCAATAGGTTTTAACGCACGTTTCTGTGGGTAGGCAGGCATGCTTTTCACTGCACAATCAGGTAAAGATTGGTAGATTTCTTTTCTATCGATTGAATAAGTTTTCACCAGGCTTTAACATTTTTTATTATCGCATGTACGAATTAATGTTCTACATTGTTTGTAATTCATGTCAAATTTGTCACGAATTGTAACTTCGCCTTGGTAACCACTAATGATGTACAAATACCAGCACTATTCTCTCTTCTAGTTGTAGAGTTTCGGGTGTTTTTATAAATAATAATGATGTAGATTCAGCAGCTGATTATATTTAAACTTGTTGCCTGCACGTTTGAGTCATTGATTATGTTGGTCGAACAAATGATCCTGTCTGGCCCTAATTGAACTAAATTGTTACTAAGTATGCAGTACCCAATATATCAATGCATATATGATATTTCATTATGACCACTAATATAAAACTATTATATTTTTCAGGAGACGAAGTTATGATTAACACTAAAATGTGATAACTAATACCTTTTTAAAACATAGGCCTTGGTACCATGTGCCGTCTAGCTATTTGTAAAAAAAACGTGTTGATAATATGCAGGCTCATTGAATAGCGTGTTGACTTTGAAGTAGCATTGTCGACGACTTTAGCACCACTATTGCAGGTTTACACATTTGAATAGGAGATGGTACCGTCCAATTGTCCAACATTCCTCACCCAAAATATTTAGTGGATATGGGACGTAATACCGGCTCCTACTGGTGATTCGCCAGTAAGAACGAAATGCATGTGTGCATGAGGTCATACCTCTCGTTCATGCTGATTTTGGCTTATCCTTCTGATCCTATTTGAAATAATTTGTTACTAGGTGCGCAACAACCCATACATCATTGTGCATAAGTTAGTTTTCCGCTCAAAATATATAACCGTAATATATGTAATTTGTTAAAGTCATAATTACCCAGCTTTAGTTCTCAATTTTGGTGAAATTTAGATCGCATCTAAGCCCACTGTACTGATACTCAGTGCAGGCTTCGTATTTTAAAAACCATTGTGTCGTTACCATGTACAATTTAGGTTCATTAGTTTCGTTTATTAAACTTGTGAGGTATATTGCAACTGATGAAGGCTATCAACAGGTTTAGCCGAAATATTTTGATAAAAGAAAACTACTGGAACAATGAAAGCTGCGTTAGTCAAAATGCAGATCAGGTAACTACAATCTAGGTACTTTGAAAACCAGTTTGGTTGTACACTTAACATTTTCTGTGTATATTATATAATGTGAGTTTGCTTTGAAGTCGCATTATCGAAGACTATAAGAAATTAACGCAAATATGGCTTGAACACATGTTCGTATAGTAGATTTTACCGCCTAACTGGCCCACATTACTGGACCAAATATAAAGTTGGTATAGAGCGTAGCACCGTATCCCAATGATGAGTCGCTAGTAAGCACAAAACGCATGTGTATATGAAATTATACCTCTCGTTCATGCTGATTTTGGCCTATCCTTCTGGCCCTATTTTAAATAATTTGTTACTAGGTACGAAAAATATGATACAAGATTGCATATATATTAGTTTTTCGCAAAAAAGGAATATAAAGCTATTTCATTGTATGATATTATGTATTTTTTTAAAAATTAATGACGTTAAATGACAGCTCAAAATGGCCTATCGGAGAATATTTTATTCATTCCTAAAAAGACCAACATAGACGCGAGCCGAAATATTTTAACAAAAAAGATGTTTTTTGGCATAATCAAATGAAAGGCAACTCTACAGTTTCAACCAAACTGGTAGACTGAATATTATCAGTCGTAAAGTAAACTTACGCGAATAAAAATCATAAGTTTCATGAATTAAAAAGGTTTTCATAATTTTAATCCTTTTCTGAACACAACAAGTGGAAACTAATACTATTAGAATGTAAGCTAATAAAGAACCAAAATTGACATAAATCAATAAATTTTAATTTAAAGCAAGCCAAAAAACCAAAAAAGCATCCAACTCATATTTATTAGCAGAAAATTTTCGGAAAAGAGAAAAACATTCCAGTTTTGTTTAATCCGTTATGCAAAATATAAAAATTACTGTCTATCTTGTGTGCTGAATTAATGCATATTTAAAGTCAGTACACTTATTCTCACTATACGCGCAAATAATGATTTCCAAATCAAATTCCTGTTACTTCAAAAAGTGTTACCTGTAATGCGTAATAAAAAGCAATTGCGGTTGACAAACTTGTTACAGTATTTCAAACTGGCGCTAATCATTCAATCATGAATATGCACAATTTAGCATATCCGCGACTTACTTTTGTGGTTCTATGACTTGCACTAGTAGTTCTACAATGATCGGATTAATCATCATTTCCAAGCACACGTCATGTCAGTTACCATGACGGCTGATTGTCGATTGATCCACCCAAAGGCCTCTACGCCTTTAAAACTAACTCATGGAAATGCTGTATTAGCCATTATGACCGACTATTTGATGAATTTTTAGTACTCCATATCCAATAAATTATTCAGTGTACACTAATAATATTCATGCAGACTATTGATTGCTATTGCAGATCTGAAAAGGTACTAAAGTACGGAAACGTCAACAAAGAGTCGGCAATAATGGATAATCCTATATTTTCAGTTGTTAGTACTAAAGCCGTAGACGACTTCGGGGTGATGGGCACATTCACTATAAAGCCATAACCGACTGAATATATATAAAAGGTTCAGTATTCTCAGTTTCTTCACACGCGGCAGCAATCTGAACCTCTGTACATTAAAGATATCACGAAACCCATTGTATTTAATCAGTCTAGATTGGTGTTTATACTGTTTAAACACAATGAGCACGTTATGAGTTCCCAATAAAGACGAAACCGATCTACTGGATGAATTGCCTTTTCTACACTATACAATTCTTTGTTTATACTGACAAATAATTAATGGGTCAGGTGTTTATATCAAGTTCGCAACCTTGATTATAGTAACTAACTACTATGCCACCCTGCTAATATTATTGGTATAAATAGATACTATATAGGTTCCACTGGAAGGAAAGGCTAACCAAAACTTGAGTATGTATAAAATTGAAAAAAATTGTGTGTAGATTGCAGCATGGTGGCTCAGTGATTAGAGTCGCAGACCTGCCCTGTTTTGAGCTTTTTATGTGGCAAATTCTGGAAAGTATTTGAAGATATCCTAATAAGGACAAAACCGGTCTGCAGGATGTATTTCCGTTTTAACATTATACAATACTTTATTTATACCGACAAATGTTTGCATGTAATGGGATTGGTGTTTATATCAAGATCGCAACCTTGATTTAAATAGTCATCATCGACTGGTTAAACGAAATATTGAACTGGTGTTTGTTTCAAGAAATAAATATTGAAAAAAATATATAACAACTGTCGAAATGATTTATTGCTTCAATTAATCAGTTGGGCGTAGGCAGGTGCTTTTCAAACAAAACATATACAACTAATTCATTACAGCAAAACAATGATTCATAAATACATCACAACAAATTTAGGCAATGTCAATGTTTAGTCGTAAAATTAAACATATCAATCGATAATTCTAAAGGAAAAATCGATGCACTCATATAGTTTCTTTTATCAAGTTGCATAAATTATTCAAATCACGTTTGCGAGCTTCAAATAAAAACAAATCACATTTAAAAGAAGTTGCTTGAAATAGCTAAAATAAATCCAGTCACATGCTGGCACATTACGGCACTGATTGGACAAAAAGAGTACCTATCTGTACATTGACTAATGGTGATCAAAAACAGAGATCAACGTAATTTCTGAGTTTTCAAATTAAATTATATAAACTGCTCTATGGTTTGTCAGGGAAGATCGAAACCCGTTAATACGTGAGACTGATGGTATGTTTATATTTTGTGTGACAGGTTGAAAAATTGGAATGGTATCTTCACCAAAAGATTTATTTAAAAAAGTTATATTACCACTCATGCAATCAATGTAAACTTATCTGAATAAGAATAAAAATTTCTTATTTGCATTTTTACATTGAAATGCGATTAGGAAGATTTCCGCGCAAATTAACAGTTTCGTAACAGCATTTTACCACTTTTTCTAGACAATGACTGTTTCAATGACGGAGTATGCAAGATTTTACAACATTCCACACTCAATGATTCCGAGACGAAAAAGATAGCTTTGGCCATTGTAACAAACTTTTGTACAAAGATTATATTATGTCACACATTTTGGTTTTATCTAGCAAAGGTTTACTGCTCAACACTTGTTGAACTTCCACAAGTTTCTCTATCATCCAAAAGCTGACTCTACCCTTTAATTAGGTTTTTATATTGCAGGATCATTCCCAACTACCGTTGGTAAAGTTAACCAAATCCGGCTAGGACGGGTGCTCCAATTCCCATTCAGGGGTCAATACAAAAAAGTATCGGCTTCAATAATGGGTTTTAGAAGGGAAAATGATAGACATTTTTGGCTTATATAGCCTAATCATGTGCTTCTTTCTTAGAATCATTCTAAATAAACAGCATGTTCATATCAACAAACGCAAATAAAATTTTGGCCTTCAAGCCAAAAGTTAACATATAAGAAACATGACTAAATAATACATACGCAACTCTCTCTGAAAATATCTAGCCATATTAATGACCTAAATAATAAAAGAATTAATTAGATAAAAGTATATAAGATATATACAAAAAATATATATGTACAGTAAAAATTTCAATTAGGAAAGCCGAATTAAACAATTTATAACTCTTGTAGCGTGGGTGGTCTAAAATAAAGCAAAATTATATAAAGTAGTTCAGATGTTCAACGGAAAATATAACAAAATAGTTTCCAACACTAAAAGCTACAAGGGCAATTTGAAATCAATAGACATAAAATCATATGTAAATATTTGCATATTTCATTAAGTTCCAACAGAAAAAACTTTGTACATAACCATGATGCTGATTATAAACCTGGCAATCGGTCTATATATCCACACTGCTATACACTGAATTAGCTGAGATCTCGGCTCTATCTAACTGTACTATTCCACAAGGCATTTTAAGTATAATTATTTCAAAATAGATGATTTAGTTTTTCATTAGGTTAAACATGTGTTGCTTCAACTTTCTTTAGTAGTACACGTATTTTCCTCAACAAACGCAATGAAACTGTTATAGGAGCATTATTTATCCAAATATGCCAGAAATCAAATAAATTTCCATACCATATATGGTAGTACTACTACTAATGCTACTACAAATAATTAAACAAACTTAATAAAATAATTGCCTTTTCTTTTTGGTGCGACACAAGGTGTTTGCATCCACTGTCCGCCTGATTATTCCACTACGACATAACCATGACAACCATAGTACTGTGTGGGCCGAAAATAAACTCTAGGTAGTCTTTCCATAGTCGGAGAATTACACTTCAATTTGGCAAGTATTCCTAAATTTTCACAACTTGTACACGTAAGGACTGATCACAAAATAAAACATGACGTGAAGTGATACACGGGCCTCTCTTATAAATCGATTAGATGCTATGATTTTGTGCACTCAATAAAAATTAATTGTAGCCTCGATATGTGCATGTTATTTTGTGATATGTGAGTCCACGCTGAAGGGTAATAATATTGACCACAAAATTCTTTTAAATTTAACAAAATCTACTTGTTATCGATCGTGATGTACAGTATATCTTCCACCAGGTGTACATATTAACGCATCGCCAGCTTTCTTAGCTTCTAGCACTACATGACTGACAACTGACTTACAGCCATTCCGAAGGCGAACTCGATGCGAACTTGGCAATGGGGATAAATCGAATCACTGCGAAACTAATAGTGCAAATCTACTACCCACGAATGAAAACCATGGATAGTCTACATGTGACGATCGCAGTGCGCAACCATTCAAGAAATATACTAATATATGTATGTGATAAAAGCACTACTTCCTAGCATGTGTGGCGATAAGTAATATCTAAATTAATTTAGTCTCCACGGTATTCTTTCGTGGGTAGTAGATTTGCGCTACCAGTTTCGCAAAGATCCGATTGATTCCCATTTCCAAGTACGCATCGAGTTCGTCTTCGTGGTGGCTGGGTGTCCAGTAATTAGATTTATTTTTACGTCATTATATAATTTCGTAAAAACAGGAGTGAATCATTCAATAGATAAATAAATGCTAAATTAGTCAATAGAGTTAAATATAAGCACGTTCAGCCTAAAAGCTATAGGCCTTGTTGGAAGCCACTGTGATAAGGATTTAGATCACTGCTTATGTGCGTTTTTATGCTTACATGCGTGTACAAATCAATGTGAATCCTGACATCCTCTTGATTTCCGCCATCTCCATTTCTGATTTAAAGCGCACATAAAGTAATTTCTTAATTGTTGTGGATGAATGTATGATTAAAAATTTCATTACTACTGTCATAGAGATTTTGGAAAAGGTATATAATTAAACGAACTTTGTTTGCGCGGGCAGTGATAACAATCACTTTTAATCAAGGTTGCGATCTTGAAATAAACAACTGACCCATTATGTACACACATTTGTCAGTATAAACTAAGTATTGTATAGTGTGGAAAAGGCGACAGGGTGGCTCAGTGATTAGATCACTAGATTCTGAAGCAGACGTGCCCAGGTTCAAGCCCTGTCTGCGGCAAATTCTGTACGGTACGTGATGATGTATGTACATAATGGGTTAGGTGTTTATAAAAGGTAGTCACGAAGTAATGGTAGCACATAGTAGACTAATAAAAACAATAACCATTTTAGATATAGAAATAGAAGGAGAAAACATGCCAGTGAAGAAATGTGCAATCTCATCGGTGCATGCTTTTCGTGATCATTAGTTTCTCATTAATATAAACCGGTATTAGACCCAAAACTAATATATTTGGCTGGAGAATATGAGGCAGATTAAGAGTGCATCGATGTAATTGAGCTGAAATCAAAATTATTTACCATTGTACTAATGTGATTTTTTATTACAGTTATTAAAGCTTTTGATGTAATCTTCAAAATTTCGAAAATTGAATGGGGCTCGGCCAGACTTAAGCCTAATTTGAAATCAATGTGAAAAATGTTTTAGTTAATACAACTTATAAATTTGAATAAAAAAAACAAATTCATAAAATATTAACCAATATCCAGATGAAAGGTAAAAACATGATTCAGTTTATAAACACTAACTATAAATTATAAGTTTAAAAAGAGGATGGCATATATATAATACAAGTAATGCATATTGTTAAGAAACATATCTTCGTAAAGACATGATAAATTGAGATGAAAACCAATCCTGCCATATTTATCAAGTCGCACAACATAGAAAACTGCCGTCAGTCACACTTGCTGACACATTTCGAGGCCCATGTTAATCAACGGAGCACGACCTTCAACTGAATATATATATATATATATATATATATATATATATATATATATATATATATAAATTATATTATTTTGCTTTACACTGCTAAATTTATACTGGAAAAACAGTATTCTTATAATTAGAAAAACACAAATAACAAAGTGGATAAAGGCCGTTTATTTCGTGAATACTAATCATCTCTTATACAATCATACATATTTATACATTTTGGGTTTTCAATTGATTATGCTAGTGGTAACAAATCTGACTCGTTTTTACTGCTGTTTCTTGTTTTGACTAGTTGATGAGTGTGTATGCGTTTGTGTTTGTGTGTATGCGTGTTTGCATGTAAAGATCATTCTCGCAGTATTGCGAAGTGATGTCTGAGATCTTGTCATTATTGTTTTGATAGCTTGAGAATTAACCATTTATGCGCATTGCTCACTGTTACATATACAAGTGCTATTTTTCCCAGTATAGTTAATCGTTTCACCTCGTTGCGCAAAGTTGTCGTTTTCACGTTGTAACAACGCCAGTGTTGATTGCAGTGTTAAACGCTCACATTTATTATAATCAAGGTTGCGGTCTTGATATAAACACCTGACCCATTAATTACTTACATATGTCAGTATAAACTAAGAATTGTATAGTGTAGAAAAGGCAATTCATCCAGTAGACCGGTTTCGTCCTTATTGGGAACTCATCAAGTACTGCCTTTTCTACACTATACAATTCTTAGTTTATACTGACATATGTAAGTAATTAATGGGTCAGGTGTTTATATCAAGACCGCAACCTTGATTATAATAATTGTTATCACTCACCCGCGCAACCAATGTTCCGTTTAATTATATAAACGCTCACATTGTTTGGAGACTTCTATCATCGTATGCGCCTCTGTTATTTCCACTTCAGTATGTTGCCAATCCGATTGTACGTTTGTTGATTCTAGTCGAGGGCCTGTTTGTTCTTGGCTGGATACTAGTAGATTGTTGTTGAATTTTGTTATTCTTGGCCAGTCGATAAGAATATCATGTTGATGAAACTTTGAATATTAAGGTCAAGTGCTTGTTGTTATATATATATATATATATATATATATATTTTGAATTTCAATTGAGAAATGAAATATGTATAGAAGCATACATTTATTATAAAGCTGGAATATATAACACGGTGAAAAAAGACTACTTTCTTTTCGCCAGAACTCAACTCGACTGTAAAACCTTTTTGGAAAGCAAGGGGGATAAATTTGAGAAAAAATATAGTGGGATTGATGTTTATATCAAACTCGCTATCTTTATTTAAACAATCAATGATATTTAAATATATTCGAAATCATAATTTCGTATCTCATCGGCAATCGTATCATAAACACTCGATTTGATCGGTATATCAACTGGAAATCTATAATAATGAGTTAGGAGTTGAGGTATTGTATACCATTAAATCAACTATCTTTACTTAGTTTCCTCCATTTCCAACTGGTTCATATCAAAAACTTCGCAACTACAATTAAATAGTGCCAAATTTGAAATGATTGAAGATATCTTTAAAACGCTGTGAAATTCATAACGTATCCTATAGACGTTACCTTGGTTAAATCAAAATAAATATGGAAGCAGGTTTGCATATCTTGCTCCGATTGAAAATTAAAACAAGTGTTTAGAATTAAGGTGTATACAGCGTTTGTTATGAATTTAGTTATAAATAACCAAGCGAAATGAAAAAAAGTTTCTCTAAAAACAGCGACAAAGAAGTATTACGTCACAATAATGAAAGAAAACATATTACACTGTTATTTATCTTTTTTGTAGATCAATTAAAGTTGATAACTTCGCCACAAACCTTCTTCTAGGAGGATTGTATGAAACTATACTACTGCAATCCGAATCAAAAGTTATCGACAAATAAAAGTTATCTTAATTAATTCGAATTTAGGCAAATAAAGCTGAGTATTCAATTTAATCTACTTGGAGCACACACTTCTCTTGCATAACAGAAAATCAATGGAGTTGTGCGTAGCCTACCAACAAACACAATGCAAATTGGTCAAACATGCTTTCTAATTTAACATTTTCGGTTTCAGAGAATGCATATATATGCGTCTAAGTATACGGTCAGGTGCATCTATTAACAAATTATTTTGCGTAGCACCGTCATCAAATTTTTCATTTCCTTGATTTCCTCTGGTGTGTTTCGAGTTGCACTAGTAGTTATAAAATAAACAGATTGATCCTCATTCCTAGGTACACGCCGTGTCAGTCTCCGTGATGGCTGAAATCTGACTGGTGGCGACACTCCGAAGGCTTCCACACAATCTCCACTAGCCAATGAAGTTGTATGATTATCAGTCATTGCGAATTTTGGCGACGTTTCGGAGAGTCATTTCTCACTCAATCATCAAACTTACAATGACGCACAGTATACAACTAGCAAAACACACTTTCTATACTTTGTGTTATAACCAGCCTGATGATGGAGCGACAAACGATGCCTCAAAACTTCACTAAGCAGTTGGCAATGAAAGATAATCCTACATTTTCCGGGGATAGTGCAAATGGTGTGAAGCCTTCGGAGTAACGGCACTAGTAACAAGTTAGTTCAAACAGAATCAGAGTTATATAAGTAAAGGCTTAATATTAAAATTACTCTACTACTGCTTTAATAAGTATAGGAGATTGCATCGTACGATTGTCCCACATTTATAGACCAAACCTATAGAGGGTTGTGGCATAGTTCTGGCTCTTACTGATAGGGCGCCAGTAACTAGCAAGACACTAGGTACGCTATGCCTATTGCCGTTGTCCAGAAATGCGTTTTCGAAGGCAATTTGTTCCATCAAAATGTAGTGTTCTTAACTTTTGCTTTCCACGAACATAAAGAATGACTTATTTTCATGCTGATGTTTCTACTAGAATAGTACTATGACGTGTTACTTTTCCGTAAATCAGATAAAAAAAATGGGGCGAAAGATCAATTTTTTGTGTTATAAACACTTTCTTTTAGCATAAACCTGGGAATAAATATTTTGTGTACCTAAAAACTAATTATTTTACAAACGTTATCATTACCTGCATCACGATAACAGAAAGAATGGAAACAAAATAAAGCAACAGTTGAGAAAATGGCTTAAAATGCGTATTATTTTAGGCAAGTGAGTGAAACTTTGCGACCAAATCAATTATTTAAGAATTAAAAGAAAGATAGAAAATTTAAACTGTTTTAGAGATCAGATATTCAAGTAAATGGGAAAGATACACTATAAAATGACATTCTTATACATAATTTCTTCAATATGAATATATAGTAGACACACAAAATCCGTATACCTACGCTAAAGTTATGCCTTTCACAGGTGAGCAAAAACCTAGCAGTCCGTGTGAATAAGAATAATTTTAAAGTTAACATTACGTTAATCAAGGTTGCGATCTTGATATAAACACCTGACGCATTATATAAATACATTTGTCAGTATAAATTAAGTACTGTATAGTGTAGAAAAGGGAATTAATCCAGTAGACCGGTTTCGTCCTTATTTGGAACTCGTACTGTCACGTACTGTCCAGAATTTGTCTCGGACAGTGCTCGAACCTGGGCACGTCTGCTTAGGAATCTGGCTTTATAACCACTGAGTCTCTCTGCCGCAAACTACACAATTTGCAGTTATTTACTAGATGATGTTCGTTTTACTATATAAAAGTTGACATTAGTTTGATATATTTGCATATAATTGACGTTAAGACAATGCCCTGTCCATCGGTTGACAGTTAGTTAGTACATCCCATTTATCTGTCCGTAGCCAATATTCCAACCAAATGTAAACTTTAATTAACCAATATTTATTCACGCGTAAAGCTAAACTACTACTCACTTTCTAAAGGTATACCTTTTATGTCGGCTACACACATCATTTCATGACTAACAGGTATATACAGAGGCGGTATTGCGTTAATGCATATATTTTGATACAATCAAATACACGCACAAAAACTGAAGCAACTATAGCTTACATTTATGGGCATGAGTTTGAATAAAAATTAATAAACGAAATTTAATTTAGATGTGGGGCAGACTTTTTGATTATTTGTGATAATAAGAAACGGTGTTTTATTGAAGACAGGCAGCACAGTTTATCTAGGAACTATCAAGCCAAATAATTAAGGTTTAGATAACATGAAAAATAGACAAAAGGTTGCAATCAAACCATTCGCTAAAAACAACACGTTTTGTTAGAAAACAAAAAAATTTCGGCTCAAATAAAAATGAATTCGGAGAAGATTCGCAATTATAAGCCTATTAAGCAAAAGCCTATAAAATACATTATGAACTGAACAATAGTTGCAATATCGCAACATTAATTAGAGAAATTGTTATCACCACCCGCGCAACCAATGTTCGTCTAATTATATAAATGTTCATTTCAATGCTTTTCTCCGTGTAACGTGGCATCTGTTATACAATGACAGATTTGAGATGGTTAGTTGGAACTTTACGCTAAAGGACTGTTATATAGGCTCTCCATAAAGGAAAGATTAACCAAAAAATTTAGTTAGTATACAACTGAAAATTTAATGTAGTGTGTAGAAGAGTAGCTCAGTGGTTAGAGCACCAGATATCGAAGCATACGTGCCCAGATTCGAGCCCTGTCTGAGGCAAATTCTGAAGAGCACATGATGATTTCCCAATAAAAACGAAACCGGACAACTGAATGAATTGCCTTTTCCACACTTTACAATACTTAGTTTATTCTGACAAATGTATGTACACAAAGGATAAGGTGCTTATTTCAAGGTCGCAACCATGATTAAAATAATTTTTATCACAACCGCGCAACCAATATCTGCTTAATAAGGAACGCTGATTTAATGAAAAACAGGAGGAACAGATTAAATAATTAATATCAAGCCAAATAATTACAATTTTGTCAACATGAAAATAGACAAAATGTTGCAATCACACCATTCGCAAAACACGATACTTGTCTTCTAAAAATACACGAAAAGATTTTAGTCATAAATTAAAATATAACTGGAGAAGATTCGCAACTATAAGCCTATTAAACAGAAATCTAGAAAATACATCATGAATTAAACGATAATATAAAAATCTCCAGAACTACATGAAATAAGGCACTGTGAAATGGCAGAAAGTGAAGATCATGTATTGGTTACGTCAATAACCTCCAGTAGTTCATTGTCATAGCTGATAATTTTTATCTTATGCAATAAATCGTATGAGCATCAATGTTATCCTCTTTTAAAAATACAATTTACATAGTTCGTGTTTAATTAGCTATGCTAAAAATATATTTAATTTCCGTTTGCTTTTTGAATATTTAACATTCACACTACATGAAATGTACTTTTTCACCTCTCTAAAAAGGATACGTCATGGAAACATCTTGAAAATTATCAATAACAAATTTCATTTTGTTGTTTAACCCGATAATCATTTCATCACTTTGATCTATGTGAAGCTTTACGTGAATTTCTGATGGTGAGCAAGGAAGATTGAACGTTGTCAGTACACACAAAAAATGCTAATTATTTAAGAGTAAAAGGTGGCTATTCGATTTATAGAATTAGTTAGCGTAGGAAGTCGGCGAAATGCTTTTAATCCGTTCATAAACATTCTTCTAATATGAATTCGACATTTTGCATGTAATTAAAATTTTGTAAAGTACAGGTTTATTAAATACAACCACAGGCAATCGATTTTAGCTCCAACTAATTCATAAGTGAATCGGAAGCTCAGGTAATGAATTCATTTGGCCGCTGTAGAATACCTTTTCAAAGCGAAGCACAAATGCCGTGAAATTGGCATTTGAAGAATTTATGCGTGCGGACTGGTAATAGATGTGATAACTTGGTTTGCACACTCAGATGGGACGATCAAGGTGCGGTTAACAAGGCTCACACAGAGATGAGCCAACATATTGCAAAAAATGGTATTATGATCTAATCAAGAGGAAAACAATATCCCGGTCTCTTGATAGTCCACGCCGAGAAAGTTAGAAGGAGTTTTATATCTAAGCTTACCTCTAAATTCTCAATCATTCGCTCCTTCTCGGCCAACAGACTGCGCAGATGCACCAATTCAACTTCATCCCGATTGCGACGCTCCAGCTCGCGTTTTGCCGCCTCAGACACAGATTCAAGGCCAACAGCGTCAGACACAACACCTCCGGAGTCGTCATCACTTCGAGGCGGATTGTTGATTTTTCGCGAATTCATCTCCGAAGAAATGTTTTTTATCTTACTGCCACGCGGCACCTGTTTTGTGCCACTGTTTGACCAACGTTTTTCTGCCGTCTGCCAATAGTCTAGCTGACGAATAACCTGAAAATAAACAGGATGTAAACGATTTACGACTATTGGCTTCTGGAAACTAAGTAAAACATCGCATCACATTAGGTGTGGTTTTTCATATGCATTTTCATTGGACTCGACATGTCACGTAACAAGTTAGTTCATTTAAAACCGTGCAAATTTACTTAAATGAGCATGAACAGAAAGCAGGATCTCACCGACGCATGCGTTTCATGCTTACTCGCTTTTCATCACTAATAGGCAATGCCAAACTCCGCGATACACTGCTATAAATCAAATTTGAGAAAATGAGATAAACACCAATCCATTTTTATTTAACCAATTGCAAAACAGCGAAACAACTATCAGTACATGCAACTGCAATTTTGGGTTTTCAAAAGTTCATAAACTGCATTTAAATAATTTTAATCCCCAACTGCGCAAACACTGATTGTTTGACTGTGCCACAATATTCTTGGTCAAATAATGTTCAACAGAATTACTTAACTTTCCAGGAATTGTGAGCATTATAACAATACTGCTGTCAACTGCTTCGATGCTACGATATTTGTTTATATCAAAAAGAATAATACTTGCTATTATTGGTGTGATGAGTTGTCGATTGATAAAGATATTCAACAATGAGTATAAAAATATCCTGCGAGAAAATAATGGGTAGTCGGCGTTTTGCAGAACGAAAATATTTAGTATACATCAGAGTCCAGTAGCAGTCAACTATGGTGCATCAACTTGAAACACAACTACGTCAGTATAAACAACTGATCCATGAAGTAATTACATTTAGTCAGTATAAACTAAGAATTGTATAGCGTAGAAAAGGCAATTCATCCAGTAGACCTTAATGGAAGCTCATCACGTACTGTCCAGAATTTACCGCGGCCAGGGATCGAACCTTAGTAATTATTCTTCGGAATCTGTAGCTCTAACCACTGAATTGCCTATTCTACACTATAGAATTCTTAGTTTATATTGACAAAATGTAAATACTTAATGGGTCAGGTATTTATATCAAGTTCGCAACCTTGATTATAATAAATTTTATCATTGCCCGCGCAACCAATGTTCGTTTAATTATATAACTACGTCAGTAGTTGTTATAAGATAAGCCAGTCATAAGCAAAAATGAAGCCGTTTAAACGAAATTTCTCGCTTTATGAATTGTCAATAGTGTGTGTGATGATTTGTCGACTGATACAAATATTCAGTGATGGGTATCGAAATATCCTGCGAGAAAATAATGGGTAATCAGCGATTTTCGGAATAATAATATCTGGTCTGTATCAGAAACCTTTAGCAGCCAACTACAGAACATCAACATGAAATCCAACTACGTCAATAGTTGCTATGAGAATAAAGCACAAATGAAGCCGTTAAATAAAATTTCTCACTTTATGACTTGTCTATATTATGTGATGTTTTTGGTTGAAAAAGATATTCCAAGATTACAAACGAATTATCTTACGATAAAATGACGGATACTTGACGGTTTTCAGATGAAAAATATCTTTTGTTCATATATATATATACTATCGCGTAAGAAAATTTGCACAGCCCCTTCATTGCTTGGGAGTGTGTGTTTCTGTTTGTACATATACTTTGGTGGATTAAAACAAACGAGAGAAATCTAAGCTATACCTGCCATTGTCATCAATTTGGAAAACGCTTCTCCGTTAAGTTTGACTGTTTTAATGTTTATTTAAATCAGGGTTGCGATTTGATATACCTACCTGTTCCTATATATACATACTGTTAGTATTAAGTAAACATTGTATATTGTAGATAAGGCAATTCATCAAGTAGAGTGGTTTCGTTCTTATTGGGGACTCTTCACCTAATGTCCAGAATTTGCTGCGGAAAGGGCTCGAACTTGGGCATATCTGCTTCGGAGTATGTTGCCTGATTCTATGTATAATAAGAAAATTATTAATTAAATGCTTTAGAATCGTTGCAATGCTGTTGAAAATCGAAATTAGTACTAACCACCAAAACCTACTTTAAAGCTAGGCAGAGTTATAATTATCATAGAAAATACACTTGATACGGAAAGCTAATCATCGTTCGTTTATCAACTTTTTTCTAAAATTAAGTGTAATTCACAAGTTTTAATACAGTTTTTTCATTTTAATAAAATGACATCGATCGAACACTTTAATATGTAATAGTTAAATACTGTTTGTTTAGTATGTACTCTGCTTAAACAAAATGATTAAATCTGTGGCGATTAAAGCAAAACCTAATAATAGGTAAAAACAAATAGAGCTAAGTAAGTTACACTGTGAACTGCTGATTTTCGTAAAAATTGGCGGACAATACAAGAAATAGAAAATTACTAAAGTAATATTGAGGGCAAAATGCCGATCAGATAATTAATCGAAATATGATTCAGACTCTACTTCCGTTAATATATAACTTTCTTTGTCATACACTAAACCAAAACTCTTGTTGAATGTTTCGAACGACAAGCCGGTCGTCTATTTTAAAAAAATCCGCGCTTCTTATTTGAACATTATGTTATAATTCTCCAACTAATAAAGAGTCGCATCAGTTGTAGTTCAGATCTTTAGCGCTCGTTGAGAAGTGGAATAAGCCACGCACAATAAAATGTTCTCAGTTTATTTATAAAGGTATTTAAGTGAGTGTGTGCTGACTCTTTCTTTTGAAAAGAAAAGATATACTAAATGTATTTAGATAAGTTCATTCATTTTGAACTTTATGAACCAATTTATATATATATTTGTATGCATTTTATGAGAACCGTTCTTTTCTATGTTAGTCAAATTAATTAGTATTTTCTATTTCTCCAGTAAATTAATTGAAAATTTAAGGCAAATTCACTTGTGTATAACATAAAATGTGCATATAAATTTCATATCTGGGAATACACGTTTCCCTTAATTAGAAAATAAATATCTTGCAAGCATCGTCATTCCATTCAAATATCTGTTATTTACATCTAGTTAGCAGTAATGTAAATTGTCCGTAACACATATCCCATAAACACAACCCATTTTTGCTTGACGAACATGGAAAAATTTGGAAATAATCAAGGCTTTAATACGCAATTAAAAAAGGTTTGTAGTAAAATTTTATAAAATATGTTTAACTGAAATTAATTTACTTCCATTTTATATCATCACTTCAATTAAAAATGCGTCATTTTAAGCTTACGTGTTTTTTTCATGATTTTCCAATTAGCAATTGGTAGTAAATGAACATCTATTGCGTATGCAGTGATACAAAAAATATTTAAATCAAGGTTGCGAGCTTGATATAAACATCAATCCCATTATATATAAATTTGTCAGTATAAACTAAGCATGGTATAATGTGGAAAAACCAATTCATTTTATACTGAAAACACACACACACACACACACACACATATATATATATATATATATATATATATATATATATATATATATAAATTTCAACAAGAACATGCCTAACTTTAATAATGACCAGTTTTTCGATAATATTTGACAACACAAAAGACAATCTTTCAGATACATTCATACTAGGTTTGTATTCAATAAACTGAATGAGAATTCGTATTGTTTAGTTTTTACTTGTATTTATTTGCATCAATAATACGATTCTTTGTTTAATCCCATTGAATTTAACCAGTCGTCGAACAACATTGCAAAACTACCGTCAGTTACACATAGTGACGCGTCTCGCCTTCCATAATTATCATCAGAGTACACTTCCAAACAAACACAATATACGTGAGACTACTAGAACTGACAACTTCGCATCTAATTTTGCATTCCATATTTATGCATTACGGTTTGATCCTCGCTAGTCAGTTTGTCGTCGTACTCTGATGATGATCACGGCAGGTCGAAACGCATTAGTACCTGCGACTAACGGCAGTTTTGCTATGATGTTTGACGATTAGTCAAATACAATGAGATTGGTGCTCACAAACTTGATTTAAAGAATTGTTTCTATCACCCGTGCAATCAATGATTATATAATGGAAAATCTTGTTCCAACGTCATTTTCAGACAATCAACTAATTGATGGCTTAAAGAAGAAGGGACAAGTGAGAACCCATCAATTGAGGCCAAAAATTACATAATCTGAAAATGGACCTATGAGTGCTATCAATTGTCCCGCACAAGAAAAATGCGGTAAAATCCACAACAAGAAGGACAGCACTGAGCACAATAGTGTATGAACATTCTTTCCCTTGCATATTTGTCTTCCGGGTTGCACTGTTTATGACTATCCTGTTACCAATACAGGGTGTGCAGATTGCTTTCAGGTTGTTTCCAGCCTGGTTGAATGTTTGTTAATGCTTGTTCAATGGATGGTTGTGTTTCACTAGACACAAAAATATTGATGCTAGTTTATATGATTCGTGGTCACTCGTGTACAATATCATGTTGGTTGAACATTTAAATTTTTACCCCGTGTACGTATTGTTTGATTTTAAGAGCTTTGTATATGCATAATAATTTTTCCGACTTTGCATTTTGTAGAACTGAGAAGTTCCTCAAATTGGTTATGTGTCCGTTTCCAATATAGGCTCCGAAATGGTTAATTTTACTAACGGTAGCCAGCCTTCTACAATCAATTTATGCCATGAATGTTGTTGGAGTCTGCTAACCAATTGTTTATTCGTACACACCATAAGTAATTGTATTTTTTTTAAATTATTGATTTTTTGCGTGTCGAGCCTCATGACTCTCAGTGTGGTGTAGATAATGTTAACTTTAGTATTATGGAATTATGGTGATTCGATGTAACCACAATGCAGTCATCCTCGATCTAGTGTTCAGAGTAGATTTTTATGATTCGATATGCTTGGTTGTTAGTTAGGTTTTATTTTTACGATTCTGCTACACTAATATTCTAATTGACATATTTCCCGGTGAAATTAGATTTCTACATATTGTAATTGTCAAACCACCATTTTCTTCTCAATTCAGCTTGGTGTTCAAGAAGGGAAGAGTTTTGCTTTTATGATGAGAGTGAATATGATGCCAAACTTGGCTTCATTGGTTTGTTTTATGATTTTAGCTTAATCCGATGCTTTTGGCATGCACAGCAGTCGATCATCTACAAACTATTTGCAAAGTAGGCAGTGGTCTATAATGTATTTGAGGTTTTTTACTCAAGATGATTCATGTATACATCAGCCGGGAGAGGTGCGCTGTAGCCTCCACAGACTACACCATTGAACTGTCGACAACATTTACTTTCAAATTGCTGATTTGTGTACATGCTAATATGGGTAATTGAGACCATTTCTGTCTACAGGAAAATCTTGAAGCTAACTGATTCACTGACGGTAGGTTTGCTACGTTGTACGATGACTGGTTTAATACAATGGGAGTGGTGTTTACTTCAAAATCGCAAATCTGAATTAAAGAATAGCCCGGTTTATGTTGTGATGCATTTATCATTGTTATAATGGGCTGCATCAGAGGTTATCTTGAGGTTAGATTGGATTTAAGAGTTCTCGGTTTGTCCAGTAGTCTTTCTGGGTATGTTCCGAAACGTTTTCCTTTTTTAAAATTCTGCTAAAAGTTGAGATTTTATTCGGAATCAGCCAGCGAAGTAAAAATGTTTTACGCAATCATTTTTTAAATAATATTTATTCTTGCTTCAATATTTGTTGAGTCGTCCTTCAGTTTATTATCTGGTTTGAATTTTGATAGATAGTTATTATCCCTTTCATGGACAAACTATAAGCATCTGCTACGAGTATAACAACTTCTGATCTTTAGTCAGGAGGGGAAAGTCGTATTGCTTATTCTGAGTTTAGCTAACTTAATTCATTTGTGTATTTATTTGTAACGATATGGACGCCTTTAACATTTTGCTGTATTACATTAATCCAGGTTGCGATAATGATATGAACACCATTCTCATCCTATGCATAATGTAAACGCCCCGGCTTCAAGTAAATGCCGTACGACGTTACAAACTCGGTTAAGGTGCTCTGAATAGAGATTAGTTACTGATATGGGGGCCCTTAAGAGGGCCTGGTAATGCGTTCGCTTGAAGTCTTCAGAGTTGAAGATGTCCTAGAGCCTTGGGTGGACTCTGGTTGAGTTTTCGCTCCCGTGGTTGAGCTGTGATCGCGTTGTGGATGGTGTCCTGCAGGTCCTGCACTCAATTGGCTCGTCTCTCCGGTATCCCGCAACAAGATGAGTCACGGATGTAGTTCGTTGTTGGTGAAACTATCAAATCACCAGCGTAGGTATTGGCAGCCGACAGAGCGCACACGTATTGACAGCCGACAGAACGCACACGCGTGAAGCAGGTAGAAGGCAAATGCCACAACTGACTTGCATGGTAAATTACCGTGCTCAAATAGCATGCAATATGTGTACTTGCATACTATTGGTTAAACGTGGTTAAACGTGGTTAAACGGCAATTTGCTTTTTCTCATTGGTGCAACGTAAATAAATTTGAATTTAATTTACGCAATATGTCGGCGATTGATTTGTGTCGTTACAACACTTTCCTCTCTGAAAAAAAAGAAAAAAATATTCCTCTCTGCGGGGCTAGATAAGAAATGCATGACAGAGTTCGAACCAAGTTAAGCAAAAATATGATGAACCATAAGTGCTGGGCTTAAATATGCTTGTTGGTTGCTTCAACAATGATATGATGCCAGGTAACCACTAGGAATTGCTACACAAATTGTTAGCTCTAGTGGACGGTCATAGCACGTGAGGCAAAATAGAGCAGTGTAAGTTTTTGGAGCCGCAGCGTGAAGATTTCGAGGTAAATCGCCTCTGAATTTGCCAGGTTTAAGTTAAAACCTAAGCAGGTTGGATCGTTGTCAATGTGTTTGTATACGACCAAAGGAGCTAGAGTGCTCGACGTTGTGGTCATGACATTTGTAGAGTGGTCTTTGTGCAATAGATAAAGTTGAGATATGCATTGAAAGTGGCCTGTACCATGATATGAAGCTGATCACTACTTAGTGTTGCTACACGAAAGCGTTAGCTCTAAGTAGCTGGTCATACCAAAATAGGCAGTGTAATGTCATGTGTGAGAAATACATTATAATGTAAAATATATATACATTAAAATCAAAGGTAACTGCATAAAAAATATGTACACGAACATTGCCTCAGAGATGGCATAATACCAAAGAACTGTTCAAAAATGCTACACAATTGTTAGCTAAGAACAGCTGGTTATGCCACGTGAGACAAATACGAAAATTAACGTAAGGTTAAAAAAATTTTATAGTTAAATGTTAATGTTTAAAAAAATTAATTACGCGTTATACAAAGCAGGTTGAGATTGTGGGCAGACGGAGCCTGAGACGTGTGTAGAAGGTTGAACGCTCTCAGGATCAGGTGGTTCGATAAACGGTTTTAACCTGTCTATGCTTACTGATGCTTTAAATCAAGTTTGCGGGCTTGAAGTAAACAATTTACCTGATTTTCGGATTGCGTACCGAAATATTTGAATCCACTGTCATCATGATTTTTGCAGATATTTCGGGTTCCAATTACGGAACCCTTTTTCAATGCCAAACACATCACACACTTAGTTGACAATCAATATGTCAAGTGGAAATATTAATTTAAACCGCCTCATTTATACTTGATTTTAGATCTCTTAAGCATAACGTTTTTTTATAAAAATGTTAGGAAAGTGTATGTTAAATTGGTTTGTGTATGTGTCTACATGTATACACTCTTCGCAATGAGATTACAGTGATATAATGACAATTAATGACAACTCACTAGATAAGCGTACGTCATGCTGTGTGTATGTGTTCTCGTTTGTTTTGAATTGAGGAGTAATCAGTTAATGCAAGTCTACACTCATCCCAGTGAAATTACAGCGATTTGGCAACATCTGACTATTCACTGGATAAGCGTGTTTGTGTGTATATGTGTGAGCGTTTACTCTCATTGCGAAGAGTGTATACATGTAGACACATACACAAACCAATTTAACATACACTTTCCTAACATTTTTATAAAAAAACGTTATGCTTAAGAGATCTAAAATCAAGTATAAATGAGGCGGTTTAAATTAATATTTCCACTTGACATATTGATTGTCAACTAAGTGTGTGATGTGTTTGGCATTGAAAAAGGGTTCCGTAATTGGAACCCGAAATATATGCAAAAATCATGATGACAGTGGATTCAAATATTTCGGTCACGTTCAATCCGTATGCAAGATCAGCTAGACGTGAGAGCAGCAAATCTGAATATGACCGTGCCATAGTACCTTCAATTTGCGGTTTGAGTCCTCGACTAGTCAGAATGCCGTCGTACTACTGAAGATAGATCATGGAAGTTCGAATATCGCGTCAGTCCCGATTTTTGACAGCTGGATGTAGTTTTGTTAAATCAAGTTGTGCGTAGACTTGAAGTTAAACACCAATCCCGTTGGTGTTTAACTTCAAGCCATCGAACAACATGAACAAAAGCTACCGCCACCACCACCCGCGCAATCAATTATTGTTTAAATTGTATTGCCTATATATGTATATGTGGCGAAAGCTGCAAAATAGTTAATGTTCGTGACTGCATAGAAATTGTGCAGCCGACATTTCAGTCAAGTTCAATGTATGCAAGACTGCTAGAGGTGAGAGCCGCATATCTAAATTTGATTTCCATATATATTCAATGCGGTTTGATCCTCGATAGTCAGTTTGCCGTCGTACTCTGATGATGATCATGGAAGGTCGAAACGCGTCAGTGCGTTGCAGCTGGCGGTAGTTTTGTTATGTTGTTCGTAGACTGGTTAAATACAATGGGGTTGGTGTTTACTTCAAGCCCGCAAACTTGATTTAAAGCATTGTTACCACCACCCGCGCAATCAATTATTGTTTAATATGCTTACTGATGTCGGTGTAGCGCCTTGCATAATGATGAAGTATTTTGGCTGTTTTAGTAAAATCAGGTAAGGACCGCGATACTTGGGTTGTAGTGGTGCAACAGCAGTATTGTTGCGAACGAGTACTCTCTTGCAGCTGTGGAGCTGTGGGTGAACGAAGACTGGACGAGGCGTGTGTCTCGGCTGCTGTTCGGACATGTTACCGAAATGAAGTCGAAGGCGGGTAGCTTCGTTTTGTGGGTCATCTTGTGCCGGTAGTAGACGTGGGAGCTGACTAGGCAGGCGTAGATCCATGACATACAAGAGTTGTGACGCAGACGTTTTAATGGATTCTCGAGTACGAGAACGCATGGCCAGCAGAACTAAAGGTACTGCATCGACCCAGTTACCGTTAATGGACGAGGATGCTAAAGCTGCTTTGAGTTCCCTATGCATTCTCTCTACCATGCCATTAGCTTGGGGATGGTAGGCAGTCGTCTGGCGTAAGATGCATCCCATGTACCGCAAGGTGGTTTTGAAACGATCAGATGAGAAGCAAGTGCCTCTGTCCGTGATGACCTCATTGGGAACACCATAATTGGATATCCATGCAGAGATAAAACCGTTAGTTACTTCGTCTGCAGAAATGGTGCCAAGAGGTAATGCCGCAAGCCACCGTGTAAATCTATCGATCATAGTTAGAAGGTAGCTGAAACCTTGAACCTTTGTCAGATGAACTATGTCGATGTGGACGATGGCTAGGCGCGAAGTAGACCGAAAATGTTGCAACTTAGAACGAGTGTGTCGTGTGATCTTGTTTTTCTGACAAATTGCACACTCTGAGACCCATCGTTTAACATTCTGCCTAAGTCTATGACCCCAGAAACGATCTGTAAGAAGTCGGACAGTCGCTTGGCTTCCTGGGTGAGAAATTGAGTGAATTGAATCGAAAACCTTTCTCTGAAGGCTGGTCGGCAGAACTGGCTTGTTGGGCTGCGTACCCGTGAAGTAAACAATTGGTAAGCCTTCCCACAGACGGAATATGAACTTGGTTGGGTGACGGGCTATTGATCTTTGAATGTGAATGTCACCGCGTTGTTCAGTTCGCAGGAGAGTTGGCGTTAGTGCAGGTTCACTGAGTGCCACGGAGTTGACAGTGAATGGTGACGGCGAAGGTGGTTGTAGAGAGACGTCTGGCCTAGACAGGGCATCTGCAATGAAGTTCTGTTTGCCCTTGACGTGAAAGACGTCAAATTGCCATTCGCTTAGACGAGAAAGCTGTCTTTCCACTCTGGCAGGGTACTTGGCGATAGATGAAGTTGCGTTTCGAAGTGCGCTAACTAGTGGTGCATGATCTGTGAAAACAACAAATCTGCTACTGCCAATGATGCTGATAAAATGGCGCACTGCGTCGTGGATGGCGAGAATTTCTCGGCCGAAAGTGTCGTACCTCGTTTCTACTGGTTGGAGAGTACGCGAGTAGAAACT